>JARQOC010000426.1:0-82367 GCA_033576535.1 Allobates femoralis | reverse complement strand
ATCGCCTTACTGAGTGTAGCAGGAGAAAATGGCAGTATTAAATTCAGATGTCTAAACTTTTCCCTTCCTACCAAAAGAATGCAGGTTAAACATATTTGGGAGGCAGAGGAAGGGGGTGCCTATGCAGATTGATCAGTGCCGAGGCATGAGACTAATGAGAGCAGGAGAAGTACCCTGCGGAAATCTATGCTTTCTTTGCAGTTAATCTGACCATTTTCTAATCAACTGCCCCAAGTGACCAACGGTGCCTAACAAATAGTGATGAGCGGAGTACTAAAATGCTCGGGTGCTCGAAGTCGGGGCAGAGCATCCCGAGATATCGTATCTGGCCCGATTAACGAGCCAAGTTATCTATGGGAGGACACGAGTATTTTTATGAAAGACTGCCGGCTGCTGCAAAACCCTAAAAATGTCACAAAGTCTCAAGACGAGTGCTTGGAAAGACATGGCAACACCCATGGGGAAGACCCCTGGAGCATTTCTCCTCAAAAGTCACAGCTGTGAACAATGATGTCCGAGTTCACGCAATATAACGGAGTGTCCAGAAAACCTTCCAAATTACACCAAAATTGAAATTTAGGGTGGGACATGTTAAGGGCAACACTACCAATAGATGCTATACAGCTGGAGTAAGTCACTTTTTGGTGATTAATAAAAGATTTTACGTGAAAACATTGTGCGGACACTACGATGACCCTGACAGAGAGTACATGAGCCGTCTAGAAATTAAAGTGCCCATTTTGAGGACTGGGGTCTATTGTAGTATTTCATTGCACGGGCAGTAAAAAATGGGAGGTTCACCAAAGCCCCTGGATACCAGACATGCAGGATGCTGTAAACAAGAACTGGGTGTATTTTAGAATAGCCCTTTGGTCAGGGCAGCCAATACTGGGAGGTTCAACAATGACCATGCATTTCTGACTGTAGTAGGGCTGGAACCCTCAAGTGGGTGTATTGTAGTATAGCTCTTTGGTCAGGGCAGACAAAAAATAGGGAGGTTCAACATGACCCATGCATTCAGACATGGTAGTTCGGGCCTGTAAACCCTCAAGTGGGTGTATTGTAGTTAAGCCCTTTTGTCAGGGCAGACAAAATTGGGGGAGGTTCAACAATGACCCATGATACAGACATGTAGTTAGCAATTAAAAAATAGAGGCTGTAACCCTTCACGTGGGTGTATTGTAGATTAGCCCTTGGTTCAGGGCAGACAAAAATTGGGAGGTTCACCAATGACCCATGCCTCACAGACATGCAGTCAGGGCTGTAACCCTCAGTGGGTGTATTGTAGTATAGCTAGGGATGAGCGAGTCCGAAAAGATCGGGAATCGCAAGACCCCAACGAGTCCGAGTCAAGGTACTCGGGACTCTTTGCGATTTCCAGCGATTCCAATGTTAATGAATAGGGACCCGAGTAATAGCAAATTAATGCCCTTTACAACCCCGCTGTGTGTCTCGGAAAGGTGCGAGCCAAACTCGCAGGTTTTTCTCTTATTTTGAGGTTGTACCCGATGATGGGGGGGAGAGGATTCCCCCGCACACCCCATGTTTAAGGAAACAGGAAGCCGAGTCGGTGACAGGCGCACACCAGAGCGATCATTCATCAGTGCAACTGGCAGCAGGACGGGGCCCCAGGTGAAAAACCTGCGTCTTATTGCACTTGTGGAGGCTCGTCCATTTCATGGCTCCCTACAGATCCTGAGTAGGGGGTTTCGACCCTAATTAATACAGCCTGGAGAGAAAACGCCCAAGAAAAGTTCCCTGCCGTTCCATGGGGAGTGACCATGGGGAACAGAGAAAAACTAAGTAAGTTAAATGAGTTTCCCCACGTTATATATTGCATTTACTGTTATATACTGGGGTAAAAGCCGACCCGGTAATAGCCGACCCCCCTATTTTCCCCCGAAAAACTTTTGAAAACATATTCACCGCCTTTCTGGTATACAGCGGCTATCATGGTAGACAGCCCCCCACAGAGTTACACCTCCCCCTGCAGAGTATACAGGCCCCCGGGTGGGATCCCTCCCCCATATTGTGGTATACAGGCGGGGCGGACGGGCCCCGGGTTTGCCACGGGTCATGCGGCTGCAGGAGCATGAATAATCCGCATGTCCCTGAAGCAGCAGGCGGAAACGGAAGCTCCTGGCGCGCGATGACGTCATCAGCACGCGGCTGCGTCCGGGAGTGGCGTCTGTGAGTGGCGTGCGGCTGCGACTGTTAGCGAGGCGGCTGTGAGGAGCGCGAAGGCGTGCGGCTGGGAGCGAGCCATAGGATAATGCGGGAGCTGCGGTGACTGTGAGGGCGGGGCCGCCAGTCATCACCCCCCCACCCCCGTCCTCACCTGTGTCGGGCCGATGAGGGAGGGTTGCGACCCAAACTGTAGGGTGCCAGTCAGTCCCTGTATACAGGGCCCTCAGTGTGTTGTACAGGCCCCCCCCAGCAGTGGGTATACAGGGCCCCCAGCAGTGGGTAGACAGTGGCCAGTGGGTTTACAGGGCCCCAGCAGTGGGAATACAGGGCCCCCATAGCAGGGTATACAGGACCCTGAATGTGTTATCATGCTCCACCGCATAGTTGCCTATATTTGGATGGGTACAACAGTACAATGAGTTTAATGTCTTATCCTCCTGGCTCTTTCGGCCAAGGGGTTGGGTGTATTAAATCACACTAATGACCAGAGTCTGTGCCCGCACTATTACATTCTCTATGCGTTGACATGTGTCCTGCCTCATTTGTGATTGTGGCCACGTGAGCTCAATGTCCGTAATGCTGTTGATGATGTTCCACACTGTCGTGTCACTGTGCCTTGTATACACATACACACAAAATGAATAAAATGTTATTGTTGATTTGTACACATACTTTTGTTGTTTCAAATATTACACATCTCTAAAGCCGGTTTCAAATCATTTCACAGTTGACCATCTTAAAAAACGGGAGGGAGCTGCCGGGACCAGCATAAGAAGCAGTACCGGCAGTACTCAGAGAGACAACCGGGAGCCGCTCCATTGCTCAACCACTACCACTTTTATGACCGGCTGTCCTTCCTTCACCCGGTGGCCGCTATGCCAAGGTTGTATCGCAGCACTGTTTTTACATTTAGTATTATTTATAAAAAAAAATAATTAGTTTTCCCTTTTGGCTTGTGGGTGCAGGTATACAGGCGGGTCTGAGGTGGGAGAGTATACGGGGGGCTGTGGGTAGCAGAGTATACAGGGGGGTCTGAGTACAAGTATAAAGAGGGTCTGTGGGGAGAGATATACAGGGGGGTTGGGGTAGCAGAGTATACAGGGGGTCTGTGGGGAGCAAGTATACAGGCGGGTCTGTGGGTAAACAGGTATACGGGGGGGTCTGTGGGTACAGAGTATACAGGGGTCTGGTGTTAGCAGGTATACAGGCGGGTCTGAGGTAGCAAGTATAAAAGACGGCTCTGTGGTACAGAGTATTACAGGCGTCTGTGGGTAGCAGAGTATAAAGGACGGCTCTGTGGGTAGCAGAGGATACAGGCGGGTCTGTGGGTAGCAGAGTATAAAGGCGGTCTGTGGGTAGCAGAGTATACAGGCGGCTCTGTGGGTAGCAGAGTATACAGGCGGGTCTGGATGGGTAGCAGAGTTAAAGACGGTCTGTGGGTAGCAGAGTATACAGGCGGCTCTGTGGTAGCAGAGTATACAGGCGGGTGAGGTAGCAGAGTATACAGGCGGCTCTGTGGGTAGAGCAGAGTATACAGGCGGGTCTGAGGTAGCAGAGATTATAAAGACGGCTCTGTGAGTAGCAGAGTATACACGGGCTCTGTGGTAGCAGAGTATACAGGCGGGTCTGAGGTGCAGAGTATACAGGCGGTCTATGGGTAGCAGAGTATACAGGCGGGTCTGAGGTAGCAGAGTATAAAGCGCTTGGAGCAGGTATACAGGGGTCTGTGGGTAGCAGAGTATACAGGCGGGTCTGTGGGTAGCCAGAGTATACAGGCGGGTCTGAGGTAGCAGAGTATAAGACGGCTCTGTGGGTAGCAGAGTATACAGGCGGGGTCTGTGGGTAGCAGAGTATACAGGCGGGTCTGTGGGTAGCAGAGTATACAGGCGGGTCTGTGGGTAGCAGGAGTATACAGGCGGGTCTGAGGTAGCAGAGTATACCAGGCGGGTCTGTGGGTAGCAGAGTATACAGGTGGTCTGTGGGGTAGCAGAGTATACGGCGGGTCTGTGGGTAGCAGAGTATACAGGCGGCTCAGTGGTAGCAGAGTATATAGGTGATGAGAATAGGGTTAATAGATGGTGCTACAGGTGTTGGGGGCGTGCTAGAGGGAGCAGAGATCCGATTACTGCCATCATTTCTGACCTTATTAAAGATAGCGGCCGCAGCTAAATGACATCATGGCAAAGGTAAACATGGGTGTGGTTAGCTGCAGGAGGTTAGTGAGAGGTGTGGGTTGTTTGGCAGAGGGCGTGGTGTGGGCGTGTGAGCGCAGCTCCAGCGTCAGATACCGCTGCGAGCGCGGAACCGCGGCACATCTCCAGGAGCAGAGGACGTGTCGGTACGTCGTAGCCCCCGGCCTCCCCGTTGTCCGCACACACAGCCCCGCTGTGACCTCTGCAGTGTCACAGGCCCCGGCGGGCGTCTGTCATCTCCTCCTGACACTGACCTCCATCCTGATTTGATTGTCTGTGTTGTCCCCCCCGCTGTCGCATCAGTGATCTGCTAAGACCTGTGGGTGCACAGACGGGGAAGTACAAATGCCAGCAGCGGGGCGGATTGGGCGCTGTGAGGGGCGCAGGTCTTGCTGTGAGCGGAGGGCGCGAGGGGCCGCTAGAGAAAACGCTATAGCGGCTGTGTGAGTTAAGCGTCTGCGGCTCGCGAAGGCGCATTACGCGTCTCCGCTCGCAGTGACGCTAAGGAGTATGGGATTAGGCTACAGTGCCGGAATTTCAAACTCCGATATATAAATAGATTATATATATATATATTGTATACCTTTCAACCCTTCCCTGCTTTATATAGATGATATAGCTAAAAGTTTGTGAATTAAGTATGTCAATTTAAAAGTGAAGTCAGGGGGACTTTTTTTTTTCATGTGAACCATTGGTATTATTTGATCGTCTAGATTAGATGGGATGGGGGGGGGGTGGGTGTTAATCAGGGGTGAAAAATTATGTATTAGTATGGAATTAGCAAAGAAAGTCACGTATTCCTTTATGTTATGTACAGTTGGTTATTCTTTCATAATAATAACAAATATCTGATTAATAATACACAGATACACAGAGTCTAAAAAGCGTGCAACTTAATGTTTGACCTATGTTTTTGTTTCCAAATGCAATGCATTCACCAATTTTTTTTTACTTTACCCACAGAGAAGCTTACTACAGAGGGCGGCGTGCTGTGAACCCTCCACCGCCAAACAAAAGGGCGGCGTGGAGAACACCCACCACCACCACCACGGCCGGCGCCACCACCACCGCCGCCGCCCACCAGCAACAACACACCACCACCGCCGCCACCAGCACCAGCACCACCACCACCGCCGCCACCAGAGCACAACACCACCCCCCCGCCACAGCACCAGCTCCACCACCACGCCGCCACCAGCAGGCAACACCACCCACCGCCGCCACCAGAACCAACACAACCACCGCCCACCAGCACCAACACCACACGCCGCCCCCAGCACCAACCCCCAGCTTTGGGGCATGTCCGGCCGCAAGAGGAGGAACCTGGATGCCCACCCACACCAGCCATGGTCTGATCCCGGGGTCCACCTAATAGACGGCGTGCACAAAGTAATGCTGACTTTGCCCACAGTCTGATACCATTCCTGGATGAAATTCCATTTCACAGGCTACTGCGGGCAAGGTCAGCTTACAGATTGTGCTTGACGCCAGTCGCCCACCAAAACCACCCAGGGTGAGGTTTTCAATTTTTTGGAGGGGTGGCAACTCAGACACTACAACCTACAAGACAGGCCCACACCCGGGACACCCATGTGCCACCCAGAGGCCTGTACCTACCTTCCACAATGGCCACCTAACAGGGACCTACCATTTTTCCCCACACCGGCCCAGAGGATCCACCCTCAAGGGTTGCCGGAGGCCATTCATGGGGCCCTTGACCTCTTGCAGGACCAGGGTGATGGTGTCACTTTACTGGCAAGGCCGGAGATGCGGCAACCTACCAGCAGCTGTAGACCCCTTTTTTTTTTTTTATTTTGTGTTCATGTGCATTGCACAATTTTCATTGTTATTATTTTTTTATATTTTCCTGTTTACAAAGTTGTACCAAAAAAAAAAAAATAAAAAAAAAAATTCTGACATTTTTACCATTATGGCGGAATAATACCCAGTTTACAAAAACTGCTTTGTGTCTGTCTTTTTTCAGGGAAGGATGTGTAGGTTGTTTTGTGGGTGGGCTTAAAGTCATCATCATTATAATATTATTTATTTTTATAGCACCGATAGGTTCCATGGCGCTTTACATGAGGATAAGGTACACAAGGAGAAGTACAATAAAAATAGACAAATAAGGTCATAGAGGTACAACAGGAGAGGACCCTGTACGCGTGGGCTCACATTCAACGAGGGGTGGGTGGGGGTTACAATAGGGTGGGGAAGGTGTCGGTCGTGGGCGTGGTTGAGCGGGGTGTCATGGCAGGTTGTAGGCCCGTCGGAAGAGGTGAGTCTTTAGGTGTTTTCTTGAAGGTTCCCCGGGTAGCGGGGTGAGTATGAGGTGGGGCAGCGAAATTACAGAGCATGGTTGATGCCCGGGAGAAATCCTGTATGCGGTTGTGGGAAGAGGAGATGAGGGGGGAGTGTCGGAGAAGTTCTTTGGATGAACGCAGGTTTGCGTGAGGGATGGTATCGGGAGATCATGTCGGAGATGTATGGTTGGGATAGGTTGTGTAAGGCTTTGAATGTCATGATCAGTGTTTTAAAGTGAGCTCTCTGTGGGCGGGGACCCAGTGAAGGGCTTGGCAGAGGGTGTAGACAGGTGAGTAGCGTGGGGGACAGATGGATTAGTCGGGCAGCAGAGTTTAGTATACATTGGAGAGGTGCAAGAGAGTTGGCAGGGAGGCCTGTGCGAAGGAGGTTCCAGTAGTCAAGGCGTGAGAATGATGAGGGCATTAATGAGTGTTTTAGCTGTGTCAGGGGTTGAGTAACGAGCAATTCTTGAAATATTTTGAGTTGGAGTGACAGGGACTTGGTTAGGAACTAGAGGTGGGGCTTGAAGGAGAGGGATGAGTCAGGATTACCCAGAGACATTTGGCGTGGAGGACAGGGAGAGAGAGCATCATTAGCAAGTACTTTACGGACCGCATGGAGCATGAAGTCACCTTGGTTACTAAGTGTAAAATCATGACTCCACAGACAAATGTTGCTGACAAATAAACAGTCCCTGTGTTTGGGGGGTTACTTAATGCCTCGCTATGGCAACAAGACTAGGAACACACATGTGAGAGGTGGGACATCTACCTGCTACACATCGCGTCTACGCGTTTTCTACAGAGCGTACAGTGGGGACCTTTCTCCAGGCTCCGGGCAGGATGATAGTCCAAGCAATGCCCACGATGCAAGCATAGGCTTGTTGCCTAAAAAAATTAGCTGAAGGGGCTTCATATACATTTTTTTTCAGAAAGCAGGGTGCTTGGCCCATAAAATAGAATTGCTTGTACTAGGAGCATAGTACATGCATGCCCACAAATGGAGGCATAGGCTTGGTGCCTGGAAAAATTAGCCCAAGGGTGTTTTTGCATTTTGGGTATAAATGCAGGCCTAAGGGCCATGTTCAGCTTGTTAGGTGGGTGTTTCCAAAAAAATTAGGCACCTAAGGGCCTTGCTGTTAGTTGTTTTGCAATTTTTTTTAGTGTAAATGCAGGCCTAAGGGCCATGATAAGCCTCTTAGGCTGGGTGTTTCCAAAATTACCCCAAAGGGGCTGTTTTGCATTTTGGGTATAAATGCAGGCCTAAGGCCATGTTCAGCTTGTTAGGCTGGGTGTTTCCAAAAATTAGCCCAAGGGGCTGTTTGGGCATTTTGGGTATAAATGCAGGCCTAAGGGCCATGATTCAGCTTGTTAGGCTGGGTGTTTCCAAAAATTAGCCCAAGGGGTTTGTTTGGCATTTTTGTGTAAATGCAGGCCTAAGGGCCATGTCAGCTTGTTAGGCTGGGTGTTTCAAAAAATTACCCCAAGGGGCTGTTTGGCATTTTTAGTGTAAATGCAGGCCTAAGGGCCATGATCAGCTTGTTAGGCTGGGTGTTCCAAAAAATTAGCCCAAGGGGGGCTGTTTGGCATTTTTAGTGTAAATGCAGGCCTAAGGGCATGATCACCCTTGTTAGGCTGGGTGTTCCAAAAATTAGCCCAAGGGGCTGTTTGGCATTTTTAGTGTAAATGCAGGCCTAAGGGCCATGTATCAGCTTGTTAGGCTGGGTGTTTCCAAAAATTACCCCAAGGGGCTGTTTGGCATTTTTGTGTAAATGCAGGCCTAAGGGCCATGATCAGTTGTTAGGCTGGGTGTTTCCAAAAATTACCCCCAAGGGGCTGTTTGGCTTTTTTGTGTAAATGCAGGCCTAAGGGCCATGATCAGCTTGTTAGGTGGGTGTTTCCAAAATTAGCCCAAGGGCTGTTTGGCATTTTTCGTGTAAATGCAGGCCTAAGGGCCATGATCAGCTTGTTAGGCTGGGTGTTTCCAAAAATTAGCCAAGGGGCTGTTTGGCATTTTGTGTAAATGCAGGCCTAAGGGCCATGATCAGCTTGTTAGGCTGGGTGTTCCAAAATTAGCCCAAGGGGCTTTTTTGCATTTTCGGTAAAATGCAGGCCTAAGGGCCATGATCGCTTGTTAGGCTGGGTGTTTTCAAAAATTAGCCCAAGGGGGGGGGGGGGGGGGGGGGGGGGGGGGGGGGGGGGGGGGGGGGGGGGGGGGGCTGTTAAATGTTTGCTAACAGAAAATAAAGGTGATTCCTTGTGAAAAGGTGTTGTGATGGTTAAATGAAACGAAGTTAAGGTGTTAGTGTTGGTTTAAGATGAAGCAGCCTCATTACCAGGTTGCAGGGAACATGGTTACGCAAATCGTTACTGGTCTTGGACATACTGCTTGTACCAAAAAGACACAATATAATACAATGATTAATTATATCATATTGATGTTGAACGTGGGACTTCAGCTCTGAGTACTGTCGTCTTCAGGGCTCAAGAAGTCTTGTGAAATCCAGTTCTATTAAACTTAATTAGAGTAAGCCTGTCTGCATTCTCTGGAGTAAGACGTGTCCTGGTATCAGTTATGATACCCCAGCGGCACTGAAAAACCCGCTCTGATGTCACAAATAGCTGCAGGGCATGCCAGCACCTCCAAGGCATACAACGAGAGCTCGGTACAAATGTGGAGCTTGGAGACCCAGTAATTAAACGGGACTGCGGGATCAGTCAGGAAGCAGGTACTGTCACTTAAGTATTCTTGTACCATGTTGGTAAGTTTCTGTCTCCGAGAGATGGTTATGGAGCAACATGGCGCTGCAGGTTCGATGGCTTATTGAACATAGCCCACTTTGCGGACATCTTTCCAGCATCTCTTCTGGACAGCGTGGATGATTGTGCCCCGAACAAAGGCTGCTATTGCACAGAGTTGCTAACTATGGGCAGAGTGTTGTCTGACGGTGATATTCGAAGCATTTTTATCCACAAGAACACTCTTGAAATAGTCAATTGTAAAGGGCCACGTGGTGACTGAAACACAGCAGCGAGGTGAATTTATCTTTATAACGTGGGTCCAGAAGAGGGCCAACCAGTAGAGGTCGTTGTGCAATATGTTAATCACTCGTGGGTCTTCTAGCAGACAAGTCAACATGAAGTCGAGCTTTGTGTCCTAAGCTGCATAGAGTCATGTCTTCAGTGTTCCTCAAAACGTTTGTTCAATACCCATTGTATCCGCAAAGTCTGTCTCCGCCTCCTCCTCTCCAGGCCACCCATGGTGGACAGCCCACAAAGCTGGGGTTCTGAGTACCATCTGGGTTGACATCGGCACCAACAAAAAATGAATCCTCTTCATCGTCTTGCTCCTGTTCCTCCTCAGGAGCCATTGTGCCTGGTCATACTGGCTTGCTGGCTAGGTACTGGCGTGTTTAAATCTGGCTCCATACCCATCTGCTGGGCTCTCAATGCTTCATTTTTTGATTAATGAGGGACTCTTTCAGCAGACACAGCATGGGTATAGTGACACTGATGATGGACTGATCACCGCTCACCAGTTTTGTGCAGTAGTCAAAATTATCAAGAACCTCAGATTTTGTCAGCGATCCACACCCACTCATTGTACTAATATGTCGGGGCTGACTGCCGGTCTGACGGGCATGTTGCAACTGATACTCGGATATTGCCTCTGCTGCTCATTGATCCTCGATAACATAGGGAATGTAGAGTTCCATCGTGTCGGCATGTCCCCAAATGAGTCTGTGGTTGGGCAAATTCAATTGCTTTTGAAGCAATGAAAGTTTTCCAACCGCTGTTGACGAATGACGAAAATGGCACAAAGTCGACGCACCTTCTCCAGTAGGTCACATAGCTCTGGGTAATGTACGCAGGAATTTCTGCACTACCAGATTCAGCACGTGAGCCATGCAAGGCACGTGCACAAGGTTTCCGAGCTTAGTGCAGCCACTAGGTTACGACCATTGTCGCTCACCAACGAGACCGGTCTGGAGTTGGAGTGGGGATAGCCACTCATCTGTCTGTTCCTTCAGCCCTTTCAACAGCTCTACTGCAGTGTGCGGTGTGTGACCTAAACAGATCAGCTTCAGCAGAGCCTGTTGGCGTCTTGCTGAAGCACGGGCAGCAAACCTCCCAACTTGGCCGTGATGTTGAGGGCAATTGAGGATTGGTCGAGGAAGCGGAAGATGGGGTAGTGGACATATAGGATGATGCAGAGACCCTGAATGAGGTTGTGCAGCTATCCGTGGCGTGGGTAGGATGTTTGATGTAACACTAACATCGTTTGGCACACTCTCCACAACGTTGATCCAATGCGCGGTGAGCGAGATGTCCCGGCCCCTGTCCTGAACTGCTTGTCCACGTGTCCGTAGTAAGGTGTACTTTCCGGTTACAGCGTTGGTGAGGGCACGCTTGAGGTTGTTAATGACATGCTCATGTAACGCGGGGACGGCACAACGTGAAAAGTAGTGGCGGCTTGGAACCGAGTAGCGTGGTACTGCCACAGCCAAAAACTCACGGAAAGAGTCTGTACCCACAAGCCTAAACGGCAACATCTCGACTGCTAAAAACTTAGCTATCTGGGCATTTATTTTTTTGGCTAATGGGTGGGAAGAGTGGTATTTCTGCTTCCTTTCGTACAGCTGTGTCACTGATAACTGTAACGATGTTGCTGACCGAGAACTGTCTGCACTCGTGTTCAGTCTCTCTGCAACCGCGCTTGTGATGATTACATATGAGCTGGACCAGCTTCAGCAACACTTGATTGTGACGGACGTATCTGAGTTACCGTCGCAGTCTTTGGGTCAGATGACACTGTTGTGGAAGCTGCACTTTTGACCATGAATGGGTGCTGACCAGCCATGTGCTTCCGCATACTGCTGGTGCTCTGGTTTCCTTTCCGTGGCCTCTGCTGAGCCTTGCATGGAGATGGTACAGATGACCACATTTTCTTGAGAAGGCCCATCTTTAAAAAATTTCCACACAGTGGCTGACCGACCTCTAGGCTTGACTGTACTCCCTGAGGGATAACTGAGGCCCACATTTGAGACATTTTGTCCAACAGTTGACAAATTTTGAGCCACAGTGGACACATTTTGGGCAACAATGGTGACTCTTTGAGTTCTGGTGGGAGGAGTCGGCCTTGCTGCCTTTGTTGGTGGGGACATACACACTTTCTTCCCCCGTGCTGCTCTGCTGGCTCTGCATCGCAACATTCCACGTGGGATCAGGGTTTTCTCATCATCAACCCCTTCCTCTTCTAAATCTTCCGATAACAAGATAGATTTTGCTCCCAGATGACAAGTGTGTCACTGTCTCATCATCATCATCCTCCAACTCTGAGACGGTCTAAGACTTTGCTGAAAGACACGTTCATGTGGCCGGGGTGTTCTAAAAAATTGTCCATGATGGACAATTCTTCATCAAGTTATCTCATCTACTACGGAGTCTGGCAAACCGGATTCATGTAAAAGGATTATATGTACCAAATAAGTCATCTGAGTGACCCAATGTTCTGTGTCAACATTTTCATGGGGCTGCTGTTTTGGGCTGAGAACTGTGAAGAGGTTGTGGATTAGATGACCCAGCATGGTATGTAAACCAACAGTAGATACAGTGCTCAAGGAACCTTTAGTTTCTGCAAGAACCTGTTGTTGAGGTCTTTGTCTGCCAGCCAAGACGTTAGATGCTGTTCGTCTTCCGGCCTCAATACTCGTTTACTTTCCTGACGGGGAAAGTTAGACAGGAGGAACGATCGATCATCCTCGTCTGTCTGCCGAACTGGTGGATAGTTGGCCACGACTACCCAATGCCTGTACCTCGTCCCTGTCCCTTAGCAAGACTTTTTTGGGATTGGTTTTTTGTGTGACATTTTTTTAATTTCTGGTGGCTTTCTGGGGGCTTGTAAAACAAGTTTGCAGGTACTATTCGTGAAAGGTACACACTAGAGGAAGATATTTTTAGAGAGATGGAAGGTACGTGCGAGCTGCAGGCAGGACACCGTACAGCTACGCACTGGCACAGGAAAAAATTGTTTAGTACGCACAACCAGGCACACTTAGGCTGCGGTGCTGGCTGCGTGCAAGTTTACAAGTACCGTGCGAGCTGCAGGCAGGACACCGTACAGCTAACGCACTGGCACAGGAAAAAATTGTTTAGTAGCAGAACCAGGCACACTTAGGCTGGGGTTTGCTGGCTGCGTGCAAGTTTACAAGTACCCGTGCGAGCTGCAGCAGGACACCGTACAGCTACGCACTGGCACAGGAAAAATTGTTTAGTACGCAGAACCAGGCACACTTAGGCTGCGGTGCTGGCTGCGTGCAAGTTTACAAGTACCGTGCGAGCTGCAGGCAGGACACCGTACAGCTACGCACTGGCACAGGAAAAAATTGTTTAGTACGCAGAACCAGGCACACTTAGGCTGCGGTGCTGGCTGCGTGCAAGTTTACAAGTACCGTGCGAGCTGCAGGCAGGACACGTACAGCTACGCACTGGCACAGGAAAAAATTGTTTAGTACGCAGAACCAGGCACACTTAGGCTGCGGTGCTGGCTGCGTGCAAGTTTACAAGTACCGTGCGAGTGCAGGCAGGACACCGTACAGCTACGCACTGGCACAGGAAAAAATTGTTTAGTACGCACAACCAGGCACACTTAGGCTGCGGTGCTGGCTGCGTGCAAGTTTACAAGTACCGTGCGAGCTGCAGGCAGGACACCGTACAGCTACGCACTGGCACAGGAAAAAATTGTTTAGTACGCAGAACCAGGCACACTTAGGCTGCGGTGCTGGCTGGTGCAAGTTTACAAGTACCGTGCGAGCTGCAGGCAGGACACCGTACAGCATAACGCACTGGCACAGGAAAAAATTGTTTTAGTACGCAGAACCGGGCACACTTAGGCTGCGGTGTGGCTGCGTGCAAGTTTACAAGTACCGTGCGAGCTGCAGGCAGGACACCGTACAGCTACGCACTGCACAGGAAAAAATTGTTTAGTACGCACAACCAGGCACACTTAGGCTGCGGTGCTGGCTGCGTGCAAGTTTAAACAAGTACCGTAGCGAGCTGCAGGCAGGACACCGTACAGCAACGCACTGGCACAGGAAAAAAATTTTTAGTACGCAAAACCCAGGCACACTTAGGCTGGGGGTGCTGGCTGCGTGCAAGTTTACAAAGTACCGTGCGAGCTGCAGGAGGACACCGGTACAGCAACGCACTGGCACAGGAAAAATTGTTTAGTACGCAGAACCAGGCACACTTAGGCTGCGGTGTCTGGCTGCGTGCAAGTTTACAAGTACCGTGCGAGCTGCAGGCAGGACACCGTACAGCTACGCACTGGCACAGGAAAAAATTGTTTAGTACGCAGAACCAGGCACACTTAGGCTGCGGTGCTGGCTGCGTGCAAGTTTACAAGTACCGTGCGAGCTGCAGGCAGGACACCGTACAGCTACGCACTGGACAGGAAAAATTGTTTAGTACGCACAACCAGGCACATTAGGCTGCGGTGCTGGCTGCGTGCAAGTTTACAAGTACCGTGCGAGCTGCAGGCCGGACACCGTACAGCTACGCACTGGCACAGGAAAAAATTGTTTAGTACGCAGAACCAGACACTTAGGCTGCGGTGCTGGCTGCGTGCAAGTTTACAAGTACCGTGCGAGTGCAGGCAGGACACCGTACAGCTACGCACTGGCACAGGAAAAAATTGTTTAGTACGCAGAACCAGGCACCTTAGGCTGGGTGCTGGCTGCGTGCAAGTTTACAAGTACCGTGCGAGCTGCAGGCAGGACACCGTACAGCTAACCACTGGCACAGGAAAAATTGTTTAGTACAAAACTGGCCCCACTTAGGCTGCTTGTGGCTGCGTGCATAGTTCACAAGTAATCCGTGCGAGCTGCAGGCAGACACCGTACAGCAACGCACTGGCACAGGAAAAAATTGTTTGAGTAGGGCAGAACCAGGCACACTTAGGCTGCGTGCTGGCTGCGTGCAAGTTTACAATTTACCGTGCGACTGCGGGCAGACACCGTACAGTACGCACTGGCACAGGAAAAATTGTTTAGTACGCACAACCAGGCACACTTAGGCTGCGGTGCTGGCTGCGTGCAAGTTTACAAGAAACCGGCGAGCTGCAGGCAGGACACCGTACAGCTAAGCCACCTGGCACAGGAAAAAATTGTTTAGTACGCAGAACCAGGCACACTTAGGCTGCGGTGCTGGCTGCGTGCAAGTTTACAAGTACCGTGCGAGCTGCAGGCGGACACCGTACAGCTACGCACTGGCACAGGAAAAAATTGTTTAGTACGCAGAACCAGGCACACTTAGGCTGCGGTGCTGGCTGCGTGCAAGTTTACAATTTACCGTGCGAGCTGCGGGCCAGGACACCGTACACCCAACGCACTGGCACAGGAAATTTTTTTGTGGAAAAATGGCACCAAAATTTTTTGGGTAGACTAGTGCCAAAAATAAGAAAAAGCTAGGATTACAGCTCTGCGGAAAGCTGGGTAAAACTAAGCTCTGGGATGGTGCTGGATTCACTGTAAGGCTGCTCCTATCTCCCTTCCTTACAGTCCTGTACAGCAATCCTCCGTCCTGGTAGTTCTGAAAAGAACTTTTGGGTTAGTGTGAGGAAACTTGACTCCTACACTGCGTCCTGTTAGTTCTGAAAAGAACTTTTGGGTTATATGTGACTCCTACACTGCCTAACTGTCCCCAGATCTGCTCCAAGTCTCCCTCACTAGGTCAGCTCTTCTCAGCAATGTGCCCAAAATGGCGGGGGCAAGCCTTATATACTGCCTTGCCTGTCATAGATGACATAGGCATCACGATGGACAGCAGCCAATTTATAGTCCTGACACAACCAAAGCTGCTATGCCATTACTGACTATGATGGCTATCTTCACAAGTTTTCTGACCTAACACGCAATGCTGACTAGTAACATAAAAGATTCTGGATTCGCGAGTCCGAATAGAGAATACAGGACTCGGAATCGCAGACTCGCTAGGATTCGGACTCGTAGACTCGCTCAGACTCGCTGCTGTTTGGGGAGATTCAAGCTATATAGCGATGTGATAGAGCGAGTCTAGCGGGGTCTAGCGAGTGAGAGAAAGTAAAAATATGACAAAATAAATTGCCATTCACTTGCATTGGACTCGTTACTGAGCGAGTATTCGCTAAAAGACTCGCCGATTCCGAGTCCAGCGAGTCCCTTAAGAATCGCCGAGTAACGAGTCCTAGCGAGTAGACTCGCTCATCCCTATAGTATAGCCCTTTGGTCAGGGCAGTCAAAAAATGGGAGGCTCCTCTTTGTCCCTGGATAAGGGCGTGCAGGAGGGCTGTAACCCTCAAGTGGGTGTATTGTAGTATAAGCCCTTTTGTCAGGCAGCCAAAAATTGGGAGGCTTCCTCTCCCCTTGTTCTCTGATAGAGACGTGCAGGAGGGCCCGTAACCCTCAAGTGGGTGTATTGTAGTAAAAGCCCTTTGGGCAGGGCAGCCAAAAATTGGGAGGTTCAACAATGACCCATGCATACAGACATGTAGTAGGGCCTGTAACCCTGAGTGGGTGTATTGTGTATAGCCCTTTGGTCAGGGCAGCCAAAAAAATTTGGGGGGCTCCTCTTTGTCCCCTGGGTAGAGACTGCAGAGGGTCCTGTAACCTCAAGTGGGTGTATTGTAGTAAGCCCTTTGGTCAGGGCAGCCAAAAATGGGGAGGTTCAACAATGACCCATGCATAAGACAGTAGCAGGGCCTGTAACCCTCAAGTGGGTGTATTGTAGTATAGCCCTTTGGTCGGCAGCCAAAAAATTGGGAGGCTCCTCTTTGTCCCTGGTAGAGACGTGCAGGAGGCTGTAAACCCTCAAGTGGAGTGTATTTTAGCCTAGGCCTTTGGCCAGGCAGTAAAAATTGGGAGGTTCAACAATGACCCATGCATACAGACATGTAGTAGGGCCTGTAACCCCCAAGTGGTGGGATTGTAGTATAGCCCTTTGGTCAGGGCAGCCAAAAATTGGGATGTTCAACAATGACCCATGCATACAGACATGTAGTAGGGCCTGTAACCCTGAAGTGGGTGTATTGTAGTATAGCCCTTTGGTCAGGGCAGCAAAAAATTGGGAGGCTCCTCTTTGTCCCTGGATAGAGACGTGCAGGAGGGCCTGTAACCCTCAAGTGGGTGTATTGTAGTATAGCTCTTTGGTCAGGGCAGCCAAAAATTGGGAGGCTCCTCTTTGTCCCTGGATAGAGACGTGTAGTAGGACCTGTAACCCTGAAGTGGGTGTATTGTAGTATAGCCCTTTGGTCAGGGCAGCCAAAAATTGGGAGGCTCCTCTTGTCCCTGGATAGAGACGTGCAGGAGGGCCTGTAACCCTCAAGTGGGTGTATTTTAGCCTAGGCCCTTGGCCAGGGCAGCCAAAAATTGGGAGGTTCAACAATGACCCATGCATTCAGACATGTAGTAGGGCCTGTAACCCTCAAGTGGGTGTATTGTAGTATAGCCCTTTGGTCAGGGCAGCCAAAAATTGGGAGGTTCCTCTTTGTCCCTGGATAGAGACGTGCAGGAGGGCCTGTAACCCTCAAGTGGGTGTATTGTAGTATAGCCCTTTGGTCAGGGCAGCCAAAAATTGGGAGGTTCAACAATGACAGATGCATACAGACATGTAGTAGGGCCTGTAACCCTCAAGTGGGTGTATTGTAGTATAGCCCTTTGGTCAGGGCAGCCAAAAATTGGGAGGTTCAACAATGACCCATGCATACAGACATGTAGTAGGGCCTGTAACCCTGAAGTGGGTGTATTGTAGTATAGCCCTTTGGTCAGGGCAGCCAAAAATTGGGAGGCTCCTCTTTGTCCCCGGATAGAGACGTGCAGGAGGGCCTGTAACCCTCAAGTGGGTGTATTGTAGTATAACTCTTTGGTCAGGGCAGCCAAAAATTAGGAGGCTCCTCTTTGTCCCTGGATAGAGACGTGCAGGAGGGCCTGTAACCCTCAAGTGGGTGTATTGTAGTATAGCCCTTTGGTCAGGGCAGCCAAAAATTGGGAGGCTCCTCTTTGTCCCTGGTTAGAGACGTGCAGGAGGGCCTGTAACCCTCAAGTGGGTGTATTTTAGCCTAGGCCCTTGGCCAGGGCAGCCAAAAATTGGGAGGTTCAACAATGACCCATGCATTCAGACATGTAGTAGGGCCTGTAACCCTCAAGTGGGTGTATTGTAGTATAGCCATTTGGTCAGGGCAGCCAAAAATTGGGAGGTTCCTCTTTGTCCCTGGATAGAGACGTGCAGGAGGGCCTGTAACCCTCAAGTGGGTGTATTGTAGTATAGCCCTTTGGTCAGGGCAGCCAAAAATTGGGAGGTTCAACAATGACCCATGCATACAGACATGTAGTAGGGCCTGTAACCCTCAAGTGGGTGTATTGTAGTATAGCCCTTTGGTCATGGCAGCCAAAAATTGGGAGGTTCAACAATGACCCATGCATACAGACATGTAGTAGGGCCTGTAACCCTCAAGTGGGTGTATTGTAGTATAGCCCTTTGGTCAGGGCAGCCAAAAATTGGGAGGTTCAACAATGACCCATGCATACAGACATGTAGTAGGGCCTGTAACCCTCAAGTGGGTGTATTGTAGTATAGCCCTTTGGTCAGGGCAGCCAAAAATTGGGAGGTTCAACAATGACCCATGCATACAGACATGTAGTAGGGCCTGTAACCCTCAAGTGGCTGTATTGTAGTATAGCCCTTTGGTCAGGGCAGCTAAAAATTGGGAGGCTCCTCTTTGTCTCTGAATAGAGACATGCAGGAGGGCCTGTAACCCTCAAGTGGGTGTATTGTAGTATAGCCCTTTGGTCAGGGCAGCCAAAAATTGGGAGGCTCCTCTTTGTCCCTGGATAGAGACGTGCAGGAGGACCTGTAACCGTCAAGTGGGTGTATTGTAGTAAAGCCCTTTCGTCAGGGCAGCCAAAAATTGGGAGGTTCAACAATGACCCATGCATACAGACATGTAGTAGGGCCTGTAACCCTCAAGTGGGTGTATTGTAGTATAGCCCTTTGGTCAGGGCAGCCAAAAATTGGGAGTTTCAACAATGACCCATGCATACAGACATGTAGTAGGGCCTGTAACCCTGAAGTGGGTGTATTGTAGTATAGCCCTTTGGTCAGGGCAGCTAAAAATTGGGAGGCTCCTCTTTGTCTCTGAATAGAGACATGCAGGAGGGCCTGTAACCCTCAAGTGGGTGTATTGTAATATAGCCCTTTGGTCAGGGCAGCCAAAAATTGGGAGGCTCCTCTTTGTCTCTGAATAGAGACATGCAGGAGGGCCTGTAACCCTCAAGTGGGTGTATTGTAGTATAGCCCTTTGGTCAGGGCAGCCAAAAATATGGAGGCTCCTCTTTGTCCCTGGATAGAGACGTGCAGGAGGGCCTGTAACCCTGAAGTGGGTGTATTGTAGTATAGCCCTTTGGTCAGGGCAGCCAAAAATTGTGAGGCTCCTCTTTGTCCCTGGATAGAGACGTGCAGGAGTGCCTAAAAACATTTTTCCCATTGAAAAGGAGCGGGTCTCCTGTCGTTGTAATGCCCATTCTAACAGAATGGGCGAAAAAAATTTACCACTGCGGGTATACCTCAAACAAGAGCCTAACTATTGTAACGGTCATCATGGTGTCACATGAGGAGAAGGAGGAGCAGTCCAGCGATTAGCCAAAGTCCGGAAGTGTGTACCCATGGGTGAGTGGAGGTACATGTCAAATTCAAATAACAAAATTTTAATTCAGTTGTCATTTGCTGGTGGTGTGGTGAAGTCTGGCCCAATCCAACCCTTGTTCATCTTGATCAGAGTCAGCCTGTCCGCATTTTCAGTTGACAGGCGGGTGCGTTTATCAGTGATGATTCCACCTGCAGCACTGAAAACACGCTCTGATAAAACGCTAGCGGCAGGGCAGGCCAGGACTTCCAAGGCGTAGAGAGCCAATTCATGCCACATGTCGAGCTTGGAGACCCAATAATTGAAAGGCACCGCGGAATCTCGCAGTACAGTTGTTCGATCTGCCAGGTACTCCTTCAGCATCTGCCCAAACTTAGCATTTCTGGTGGCACTACCCCGCACCTCAGGGGCTGTGGTACGTGAGGGGCTGAGAAAACTGTCCCACATCGTAAAGACAGTTCCCCTGCCTCTGGAGGATTGGACTTGTGCCCCTCTCGGCCGTACGCCTTGGTTGTCCATCGAATCCTGACTTATGCCGCTAGCATTTTGTGAGGGGAATGATTTGACAACTTCCGTGACTATGGCCCTGTGGAACTGCTGCATTTTGGCTGACCTCTCCGCCTCAGGAATGAGAGACATAAAGTTCTCCTTGTAGCGTGGGTCTAAGAGTGTTGCCAACCAGTACTGATTGTCGGCCAAGATGTTCTGAACGCGAGGGTCACGAGACAGGCAGCTTACCATAAAGTCAGCCATGTGCGCCAGACTCTTAACAGCCATCACTTCAGTATCCAGACCAACACGATGACTGAACATGCTGTCCTCCTCCTCCTCCTCCTCCTCATCTCCCCTGTCCTCTGGCCAGCCACGCTGAATCAAGGGTATGACTGGTGTGCATGTCATATCCCCAATTTGGCCTGAGAGTTGCTCCATGTCTTCATCCTCCCCCTCCTCCTCGTCATAGTCCTCCACTACACGTTGTGATGACATGAGGCTGGGCTGTGTGTTTTCACCCACACCCACTACAGTTTCTTGCCCTAAGTCATCGCGCTCGGCCTGCAATGCATCCTCTTTGATTTTCAGCAGAGACCGTTTTAGAAGGCAGAGTAGTGGTATGGTGACGCTAATAATGGCGTCATCGCCGTTCACCATCTTGGTGGAGTCCTCAAAGTTTTGGAGGACGGTGCATAGGTCCGACATCCATCTCCACTCCTCAGGTGTTATGTGTGGAGTTTGACCCATTTCCCGACGGCTTAGGTGATGCAGGTAGTCCACAACTGCCCTCTTCTGCTCACATATCCTGACCAACATGTGCAGAGTTGAATTCCAACGCGTGGGGACATCACACACCAGTCTGTGGGCCGGAAGACGCAAACGGCGCTGAAAGCTGGCAAGGCCGGCTGAAGCAGCAGGTGACTTGCGAAAATGTGCAGACAGACGCCGAACTTTTACCAGCAGGTCAGACACCTCTGGGTATGACTTCACAAACCTCTGAACCACCAGGTTGAGCACATGGGCCACGCATGGAACATGCGTCAGCTGCCCTCGCCTCAAAGCTGCCACCAGGTTCCGGCCATTGTCACACACGACCTTTCCTGGCTTTAGGTTCAGAGGTGTGAGCCAGTTATCTGCCTGCTGTTTCAGAGCTGTCCACACCTCTTCTGCATTGTGGGGTTTGTCACCTATGCAGACTAGCTTCAGCACAGCCTGTTGCCGCTTTGCAGAGGCAGTGCTGCAGTGCTTCCAGCTTGGGACTGGTGTGGAGGGTACAGTGGATGAGGATGCGCAGGAGGAGGAGGCTGAAGAGCATGACATTCCGGAGCTGTAGAGTGTCGGTGAAACCCTGACAGAGGTAGGGCCTGCTATCCTTGGTGTGGGAAGGACGTGTTCTGTCCCTCGCTCAGACTGGGTCCCAGCCTCCACAATATTAATCCAGTGTGCCGTCAAGGAGATGTAGCGGCCTTGCCCACAAGCACTTGTCCACGTGTCTGTGGTTAGGTGGACTTTGGCTGAAACAGCATTGTTCAGGGCACGTGTGATGCTGTTGGACACGTGGTTATGCAATGCGGGGACGGCACATCTGGAGAAATAGTGTCGGCTGGGGACCGAGTAACGTGGGACAGCAGCCGCCATCAGGTCGCGGAATGCGTCCGTCTCCACCAGCCGGAAAGGCAACATTTCTAGCGCTATGAGTCGCAGGACTGTGGCATGTGGGGCATTGGCAGTGTATTTGCGCCTGCGTTCAAATGTTTGCTGAATGGATAACTGAACGCTGCGCTGGGACAAGGATGTGCTTGATGGTGGTGTAATTTGTGCGTGGGCAACTTCAGGTGCAGGGCCGGAGGCTTGTTCGCGGCCAGCATGGACAGGGGATTGGCTCGCATGCACAACAGGCGAAGACGTAGCAGTGACATCAGCACGCACCGCTCCTCGACTCTGTGGTACTTCCCACAAAGTCGGGTGCTTGGCTGACATGTGCCTGATCATGCTGGTGGTGGTCAGGCTGCTAGTTTTCGTACCCCTGCTGATAGTGGCATGCCAGGTGTGGCAAATGGCCTTTTTAGAGTCTTATGGAGCCAACTTAAAAAACTCCCAGACTCGGGAAGACCGAATATTTGCACAGTCACCTTGAGTCGTGTTGTTGTTCCGGGGAACGGTTGCCTGCCTTCTGCCTGCGGACGCAACCCTGCTTCGTACTGCCTGTTGGGATGCTATGCCTCCCTCCCCCTGTGCACTGCTGTCCTCGCTCTGCATATCCTCCTGCCATGTTGGGTCAGCCACTGGATCATCCACCACGTCGTCTTCCTCTTCCGCACCCTGATCCTCCTCCTGACTTCCTGGCAATTGTGTCTCATCATCGTCCACCCCTTGTTGAGACACTTTGACAACGTTCCGTTCGTCATAACGTGGCTGCTCAAATATTTGGGCATCTGTACATACCATCTCCTCATGACCCACTTCAAGAGGAGGTGGCGACAGGCCAGATTCTGCGAATGGATACGTGAACAGCTCTTCCGAGTGTCCTAGTGTGGGATCAGTAATGTCCGTGGACGTGTACTCGGCCAGGTGGTAGGTAGGAGGATCAGGTTGGGAAATGTGCGGTGCAGTATCACGGCAACTGACAGTTGACCGTGTGGAAGACAGGGTGTTTGTGGAGGTGCCCATCTGACTTGAAGCATTATCCGCTATCCAAGTAACAACCTGTTGACACTGGTCTTGGTTCAACAGTGGTGTACTGCTGCGGGCCCCAAGAATTTGGGACAGGACGTACGAGCGAGGAGATGTGGCCCTTTGTTGTTGTGAAATTAGTGCTTGCACACGACCTCGGCCTCTGCCTGCACCACCATCACGTCCACTTCCTTGTTCCTTGCCAACGCCTTTGCGCATTTTGCCTGTATAGAGCGACAACTGTCTGGTGACTGTTGAGGTCACAGGAGATTAGTATTTTAGTTCCCTAACCTGTATAAAGGTATGACGTACAACAGTGTGGTGACTGTTGAGATGACAAGAGTTAGGATTTTAGTTCCCTAACCTGTATAAAGGTATGACGTACAACAGTGTGGTGACTGTTGAGATGACAAGAGTTAGGATTTTAGTTCCCTAACCTGTATAAAGGTATGACGTACAACAGTGTGGTGACTGTTGAGATGACAAGAGTTAGGATTTTAGTTCCCTAACCTGTATAAAGGTATGACGTACAACAGTGTGGTGACTGTTGAGATGACAAGTGTTAGGATTTTAGTTCCCTAACCTGTATAAAGGTATGACGTACAACAGTGTGGTGACTGTTGAGATGACAAGAGTTAGGATTTTAGTTCCCTAACCTGTATAAAGGTATGACGTACAACAGTGTGGTGACTGTTGAGATCACAAGAGTTAGGATTTTAGTTCCCTAACCTGTATAAAGGTATGACGTACAACAGTGTGGTGACTGTTGAGATCACAAGAGTTAGGATTTTAGTTCCCTAACCTGTATAAAGGTATGACGTACAACAGTGTGGTGACTGTTGAGATCACAAGAGTTAGGATTTTAGTTCCCAAACCTGTATAAAGGTATGACGTACAACAGTGTGGTGACTGTTGAGATGACAAGAGTTAGGATTTTAGTTCCCTAACCTGTATAAAGGTATGACGTACAACAGTGTGGTGACTGTTGAGATGACAAGAGTTAGGATTTTAGTTCCCTAACCTGTAAAAAGGTATGACGTACAACAGTGTGGTGACTGTTGAGATGACAAGAGTTAGGATTTTAGTTCCCTAACCTGTATAAAGGTATGACGTACAACAGTGTGGTGACTGTTGAGATGACAAGAGTTAGGATTTTAGTTCCCTAACCTGTATAAAGGTATGACGTACAACAGTGTGGTGACTGTTGAGATTACAAGAGTTAGGATTTTAGTTCCCTAACCTGTATAAAGGTATGACGTACAACAGTGTGGTGACTGTTGAGATGACAAGAGTTAGGATTTTAGTTCCCTAACCTGTATAAAGGTATGACGTACAACAGTGTGGTGACTGTTGAGATGACAAGAGTTAGGATTTTAGTTCCCTAACCTGTATAAAGGTATGACGTACAACAGTGTGGTGACTGTTACATAGTAACATAGTTTTTAGTAACATAGTTTTTTAAGGTTGAAGGAAGACTTTAAGTCCATCTAGTTCAGCCCATAGCCTAACATGTTGATCCAGAGGAAGGCAAAAAAAAACCCATGTGGCAACACTAAGCTCCATATTGGGGGAAAAAAATTCCTTCCTGACTCCAGATACGGCAATCAGACTAATTCCCTGGATCAACGCCCTATCAAAGAATCTAGTATGTATAACTGGTAATATTATAGTTTTCAAGAAAGGCATCCAGGCCCTTCTTAAATGTTAGTAGTGACTCACTCATTACAACAGCATGTGGTAGAGAGTTCCATAGTCTCACTGCTCTTACAGTAAAGAATCCACGTCTGTGATTATGATTAAACCTTCTTTCCTCCAGACGTGTAGGATGCCCCCTTGTCCCAGTCTCAGGCCTAAGAGTAAAGAGATCATTAGAAAGGTCTCTGTACTGTCCCCTCATATATTTATACATTATTATAAGATCACCCCTAAGCCTTCGTTTTTCCAAGCTAAATAACCCCAGGTTTAATAACCTGTCTTGGTATTGCAGACCCCTTAGTCCTCTAATGACTTTTGTCGCTCTTCTCTGGACCCGCTCTAGTTCAGCTATGTCTTTCTTATACACCGGAGACCAGAATTGTACACAGTATTCTAAGTGTGGTCGCACTAGTGACTTGTATAGAGGTAAAATTATGTTCTCCTCATGAGCATCTATGCCTCTTTTAATGCATCCCATTATTTTATTTGCCTTTGCAGCAGCTGCCTGACACTGGCCACTAAATGTGAGTTTGTCATCTACCCATACACCCAGGTCTTTTTCAGTGACAGTTTTGCCCAGTGTTTTACAATTAAGCACATAATTATACCTTTTGTTTCCTCTTTCCTGTTGAGATCACAAGTGTTAGGATTTTAGTTCCCTAACCTGTATAAAGGTATGACGTACAACAGTGTGGTGACTGTTGAGATCACAAGAGTTAGGATTTTAGTTCCCTAACCTGTATAAAGGTATGACGTACAACAGTGTGGTGACTGTTGAGATGACAAGAGTTAGGATTTTAGTTCCCTAACCTGTATAAAGGTATGACGTACAACAGTGTGGTGACTGTTGAGATCACAAGAGTTAGGATTTTAGTTCCCTAACCTGTAAAAAGGTATGACGTACAACAGTGTGGTGACTGTTGAGATGACAAGAGTTAGGATTTTAGTTCCCTAACCTGTATAAAGGTATGACGTACAACAGTGTGGTGACTGTTGAGATGACAAGAGTTAGGATTTTAGTTCCCTAACCTGTATAAAGGTATGACGTACAACAGTGTGGTGACTGTTGAGATGACAAGAGTTAGGATTTTAGTTCCCTAACCTGTATGAAGGTATGACGTACAACAGTGTGGTGACTGTTGAGATGACAAGAGTTAGGATTTTAGTTCCCTAACCTGTATAAAGGTATGATGTACAACAGTGTGCTGACTGTTGAGATGACAAGAGTTAGGATTTTAGTTCCCCAACCTGTATAAAGGTATGACGTACAACAGTGTGGTGACTGTTGAGATGACAAGAGTTAGGATTTTAGTTCCCTAACCTGTATAAAGGTAGTACGTACACCTGTCTGGTGACTTTAATGGTTTCAGGAGAGGATTTTAGTCCCTAACCTGTATTAAGGTAGTACGTACACCTGTCTGGTGACTTTAATGGTTTCAGGAGAGTATTTTAGTCCCTAACCTGTATTAAAGTAGTACGTACACCTGTCTGGTGACTGTAATGGTTTCAGGAGAGGATTTTAGTCCCTAACCTGTATTAAGGTAGTACGTACACCTGTCTGGTGACTTTAATGGTTTCAGGAGAGGATTTTAGTCCCTAACCTGTATTAAGGTAGTACGTACACCTGTCTGGTGACTGTAATGGTTTCAGGAGACGATTTTAGTCCCTAACCTGTATTAAGGTAGTACGTACACCTGTCTGGTGACTGTAATGGTTTCAGGAGAGGATTTTCGTCCCTAACCTGTATTAAGGTAGTAAGTACAAGAGTGTGGTGACTCTAATGGTCACAGAAAAGCTTGGATTCCAATCTGTATCACCCTGCCTATATCCTCCTAGATTAGTCCTGAGAAGGACTGTTCTGGTCACTGGAAAGCTTGGACTCCGATCTGGATCACCCTGCCTATATCCTCCTAGATTAGTCCTGAGAAGGACTGTTGTGGTCAGCAGCAGTTTGCAGCCCTGCTCCGGATCTACCTGTAAGGGCCGCAAATCTGTCCCTAATCAGCAGCAGACACTCTCCCTACACTCACTGTCTGGAAGGCTGTGTGCCGAGCACAGCGCGCCTGGAGTTATAAAGGCTCGGTGACGCTGTGCAGGGCGGCCAATCACTGCTATGACACAACTAACAGGGCTGTGGCATTGCAGTGGTCTGCCAGCCAATCCCTGCACGTGGGCTGGCTCTCAAAAGAGCGCCAACATGCAGAGATGACGACCACGAGCACAGCACGAGTATCGCGAGATTACTCGGTGCTCGGCGAGTTGCCCGAGGACAGTGATACTCGTGCGAGTACCGAGTAGTGGCGAGTATGCTCGCTCATCACTAATGATAAGTACTAATATGGTAAACGATTTATTGTGTTATATTAAAGTAAATAAGGTAGATTCAGCGCTTAGTATAAGTATGCAAAAATAAAAATAAAGGACAAACCACTGTGGATAAATTTAACCCTGTGTTGTGATGTTTATTTATGACAAAAAGTATCCAGTTAAATCGTTATGTCTGAACTTTTGATGTGATTTAGTAGAGGGCTGTTTATCCTAATGTAATCGTCTCCTCTCTGGATGGCTTTTTATGGGTTGTTGTGGTGTTCCTTAATGGTAGTATACCTGTGGATATATTTAGAATTAGGGCGTTGTCTAACACATTTTACATTTGGTAGGATGTCCATTTTCACTTCTTACCACTTTTGGATAGTGATGATCCTATGGTTCTCCCCTTGATGTGCCCAGGAATTGGAATCTCTCTGGTTATTCACTGGTGGAGTGGGACAGCCTTACACCTATAGGGACTGTCTTCCTGTGGTTGTATCTATGAATAGTGTGGAGCCCACTGGGACGGGGTACTCGGTGCCGGACCGGGGTACTGCTGGGGAATGTCACGGCGGTCCTGGTCCGGACCGTGTCCCGGGCCCGCACAATAAAATGGGGCTTATTTACAGGGGATTTGTAACTCGTGATGCCACCCACTAGATGCGGCCAGTAATGGGGCCGCCGCTGCTGCAGAACCTCCAGGGATGATGGGATAGCAGCTTGGGTAGAATAGTTCCTGTGGGCAGAACTGGGTTCCCCGGGGCAGTGGTAGTAAAAGTCAGTGATGGTAATTGTAGGCTTTGCAGAAGAAAGGAATGATGTGGAGATGGCTCCTGACAGGGCTAGATGGAGAACTGACAGCTTTTCATACCTGAAATCAGACACAGACAACGTAGCAGGGTTCACCCGGGTTTACCGTTCTTATTCTTCTGTCAAACAGGCACGGTACAATACAATTCTTTACAGCTTTGCTATATTGAATTCGGTATACTGAACCCACTGCAGCCAGGTTATCTTTCCTAGACTCCTCTGTCTTTCCACGTGTCCTTTCAGGCTATACCTCAATGTTTCTCCTCAAGGTGGATTGTGGAGCGGCAGTTCGGTCCCTTTTGGCAGCTTCCTCCTTAATTCTCTGGGCGGTAAGCCGGGTCCTCTTTATGCTGCTGTGCTCCCAATCTTAGGGTGGGAATATAGATCTGAAGTCTGTATTCCCCGTCAGGTTGTCTGGGGCACCGGGTAAATCTTCAGCCCCCCTCAGAGCTGACACTCTGGTTTCAGCCAAACCACAGGTATCCCTATTTCTCAAGAGATTACCGGGTCCTTTCTTTCCTGTGTAACTTCTGGGTATAATCAGGGAAACTTTCCTATCAGTCAGTTGCTGGCCTTTACTACTTCTCTGGACCTGATGGTACTGGCCTTGTCTTGACTGCTCGGCACCTGCCTACTGGCTAACCGCTTCCTGTCACCCCTTATATACCCATCCGTTACCTTGACTACGCTCCATCCACTCATATCTAGCCTATTACCCCTTGTCTGCCTAGAGTCCCAGACTCAGGGTTAGGTCCTCATGCAGTGGATATGTGTGCGAGGTGTTTGTTAAGCAAACTGTCTACCCTCCTACCTGGCTGCAGTACTACCTGTGGCCACCCTGGACGCAGGGGCGCCACAATAGCAAAGTTATATTGTAACTATCCCTATTTTTGTTGTTGATATCTATAATGCTACTATAATATAATTTACCTGTCTTTAAATTTATGTGGGTATGTTATTCCTCCCATAGGGTTCTCCTAAGAGAATGGGTAGTAGGGTTAAGGATTCACAATCAATCTAAGTAGTGCCTGTAATCATAATGTATTACTATACATGGTGCATTTATAGGTCGTGCTGTGGAGGAAAAATGTTATCAATCTACCTTCTGGTGCTCTATGCCTGACTTATCCTCCGTACTCCTGTGTCAAGGATTTTTTTAGTCTGCAGCTTCATCAGGGAACCTTGATGAAGAAGGCCGTCCACCTTCAAAACATGTTGATACCGATACACTCTGCTTAGACTACACGTCCCGGTAGCCGCGAAAAGCCCAGACTCTCAACCCCGCACACCCCCGTCACCTGACCACTACAGAGATGGAGACATCACACTCAGCTGACATCTGACAGCTGACGTATTACTGAGCTACCGCTGGCCACGGTGCACAGTGGAAAGCGGTCTCCCTGACAGGTGACGCTGTGGAGTTGAAACACCAGTGATACAGGAGTACGGAGGAGAAGTCAGGCATAGAGCACCCATTGATAACATTTTTCCTCCACAGCACAACCTATAAATGCACCATGTATAGTAATATATTATGATTACAGGCACTACTTAGATTGATTGTGAATCCTTAACCTCACTACCCATTCTCTTAGGAGAACCCTATAGGAGAAATAACATACCCACATAAATTTAAAGACAGGTAAATGATATTATAGTAGCATTATAGATATCAACAACAAGAAATAGGGATAGTTACAATATAACTTTGCTATTCATAGATACAACCACAGGAAGACAGTCCCTATAGGTGTAAGGCTGTCCCACTTCACCAGTGAATAACCAGAGAGATTCCAATTCCTGGGCACATCAAGGGGAGAACCATAGGATCATCACTATCCAAAAGTGATAAGAAGTGAAAATAGAACCTACCAATTGTAAAATGTGTTAGACAACGCCCTAATTCTAAATATATCCACAGGTATACTACCATTAAGGAACACCACAACAACCCATAAAAAGCCATCTGGAGAGGAGAAGATTACATTAGGATAAACAGCCCTCTACTAAATCACATCACAAGTTCAGACATAACGATTTAACTGGATACTTTTTGTCATAAATAAACATCACAACACAGGGTTAAATGTATCCACAGTGGTTTGTCCTTTATTTTTATTTTTGCATACTTATACTAAGCGCTGAACCTACCTTACATACTTTAATATAGTTCAAACAATAAGGGCCGCTTTACACACAACAACTTCTGTGACTAACTTCTGAACAGATCTCTGGTTGCAGTGAAATCATGGACACAATGTTCCATTTTGTAGCTGTGTACAAATGTAACAATGCGTCCATGATTTCACTGCAACCAGAGATCTGTTCAGAAGTTAGTCACAGAAGTTGGTGTGTATAAAGCGGCCCTTACTGGTTGCAGTGAAATCATGGACACATTGTTCCATTTTGTGGCTGTGTACAAATGTATCAATGTGTCCATGATTTCATTGCAACCACAGATCTGTTCAGAAGTTGGACACAGAAGTTGGTGTGTGTAAAGTGGCCCTAAGGTGTATGTCGCATGGAAAACACCTTAACTAGCTTCCTAGCAGCTAGTTAAGAGAGGAGTGACAGTCTTCCCTGTGGAAGCAGTTGTGCTCAAGTGTCAACTAGATTATTGAATATCCGATTTATTTTGTTATTTTATACTAGCTGTGAGCCCGATGCAAATGCATCGGGATTCTAGAATGTGCATTAATTTGATTATAGTAGTTATAGCTGGTGTGAGGACTTTTCGGGGGGGTGTGAATAGTTTTTGGGGAGTCCCATACTTTTTTTGGGGGGTCCCATACTTTTTTGGGGGGGGGTCACATACTTTTTTGGGGGGGGGTCACATACTTTTTTGGGGGGGTCACATACTTTTTTTGGGGGGTCACATACTTTTTTTGGGGGGGGGGTCACATACTTTTTTTGGGGGGTCACATACTTTTTTTGGGGGGTCAGATACTTTTTTTGGGGGGGTCACATACTTTTTTTGTGGGGTCACATACTTTTTTTGGGGGGTCACATACTTTTTTTGTGGGGTCACATACTTTTTTGGGGGGGTCACATACTTTTTTTGGGGGGTCACATACTTTTTTGGGGGGGCACATACTTTTTTGGGGGTCACATACTTTTTTTGGGGGGTCACATACTTTTTTGGGGGGGTCACATACTTTTTTGGGGGGGTCACATACTTTTTTGGGGGGTCACATACTTTTTTGGGGGGTCACATACTTTTTTGGGGGGTCACATACTTTTTTGTTTTGTCACATACTTTTTTGGGGGGTCACATACTTTTTTGGGGGGTCACATACTTTTTTTGGGGGGTCCAATACTTTTTTTGGGGGGTCCAATACTTTTTTTTGGAGGTCACATAGTTTTTTTGGGGGGTCACATACTTTTTTGGGGGGGTCACATACTTTTTTTGGGGGGTCACATACTTTTTTGGGGGGGTCACATACTTTTTTGGGGGGGTCACATACTTTTTTTGGGGGGTCACATACTTTTTGGGGGGGGGTCACATACTTTTTTGGGGGTCACATACTTTTTTTGGGGGGTCACATACTTTTTTGGGGGGGTCACATACTTTTTGGGGGGGTCACATACTTTTTTGGGGGGTCACATACTTTTTTGTTTTGTCACATACTTTTTTGGGGGGGTCACATACTTTTTTGGGGGGTCACATACTTTTTTTGGGGGGTCCAATACTTTTTTGGGGGGGTCCAATACTTTTTTTTGGAGGTCACATAGTTTTTTGGGGGGTCACATACTTTTTTGGGGGGTCACATACTTTTTTTGGGGGGTCACATACTTTTTTTGGGGGGGTCACATACTTTTTTGGGGGGGTCACATACTTTTTTTGGGGGGTCACATACTTTTTTGGGGGGTCACATACTTTTTTGTGGGGTCACATACTTTTTTTGGGGGGTCACATACTTTTTTTGGGGGTCACATACTTTTTTTGGGGGGTCACATACTTTTTTGGGGGGGGGGTCACATACTTTTTTGGGGGTCACATACTTTTTTTGGGGGGTCACATACTTTTTTGGGGGGGTCACATACTTTTTTGGGGGGTCACATACTTTTTTGGGGGGGTCACATACTTTTTTGGGGGGGTCACATACTTTTTTGTTTTGTCACATACTTTTTTGGGGGGGTCACATACTTTTTTGGGGGGTCACATACTTTTTTTGGGGGTCCAATACTTTTTTTGGGGGGTCCAATACTTTTTTTTGGAGGTCACATAGTTTTTTGGGGGGTCACATACTTTTTTGGGGGGGGTCACATACTTTTTTTGGGGGGGGTCACATACTTTTTTGGGGGGGGTCACATACTTTTTTTGGGGGGGTCACATACTTTTTTTGGGGGGGTCACATACTTTTTTTGGGTGGTCACATACTTTTTTTGGGGGGGGTCACATACTTTTTTGGGGGGTCACATACTTTTTTTGGGGGGTCACATACTTTTTTTTGGGGGGTCACATACTTTTTTTGGGGGTGCAATACTTTTTTTGGGGGGTCTAATACTTTTGGGTGGGGGGTCCAATACTTTTGGGGGGGGTCCAATACTTTTTGGGGCGCGTTCAATACTTATTGGGGCTGAGTGCTCGCAATGGCCGCTTATTATTAGCATTAATCTTATTATTATTAGCATTAATAGCATAATTATTAGCATTAATAGCATAATTATTAGCATTATTAGCATTATTATTAGCATTAATAGCATAATTATTAGCATTAATATCATTATTATTAGCAGTAATATAATTATTATTAGAATTTTTTTTTAATTATTATTTTTTGTAATATTTTATAATTTTTAATTATTTTTTTTTATATTTTTTTTATAATTTTTTAATTATTTTTAAATAATTTTATTATAAAATTTATTATTTATTTTAAGTGAGACACAGTTCTCCTTCTGGTCCGCTAAAAGGGCTGGGCTGATTAGCATATATTTTTTTTTTGTATTATTATTTTTATTTAATTTTTTATTATTTTTTTATTATTATTTTTTATTATTTTTTAATTCTTTTTAAATTCTTTTATTTATTATTTAATTTATTATTTATTTTAAGTGAGACACAGTTCTCATTGTGGTCCGCCAAAAGGGCTGAGCTGATTAGCATATATTTATTTTTTTATTATTATTTTAATTTAATTTTTTATTATTTTTTTATTATTATTTTTTATTATTTTTTAATTCTTTTTAAATTATTTTATTTATTATTTAATTTATTATTTATTTTAAGTGAGACACAGTTCTCATTGTGGTCCGCCAAAAGGGCTGAGCTGATTAGCATATATTTATTTTTTTATTATTATTTTAATTTAATTTTTTATTATTTTTTTATTATTATTTTTTATTATTTTTTAATTCTTTTTAAATTCTTTTATTTATTATTTAATTTATTATTTTTTTTAAGTGAGACACAGTTCTCATTGTGGTCCGCCAAAAGGGCTGAGCTGATTAGCATATATTTATTTTTTTATTATTATTTTAATTTAATTTTTTATTATTTTTTTATTATTATTTTTTATTATTTTTTAATTCTTTTTAAATTATTTTATTTATTATTTAATTTATTATTTATTTTAAGTGAGACACAGTTCTCATTGTGGTCCGGCAAAAGGGCTGAGCTGATTAGCATATATTTATTTTTTTTATTATTATTTTTATTTAATTTTTTATTATTTTTTTATTATTATTTTTTATTATTTTTTAATTCTTTTTAAATTATTTTATTTATTATTTAATTTATTATTTATTTTAAGTGAGACAGAGTTCTCATTGTGGTCCGCCAAAATGGCTGAGCTGATTAGCATATATTTTATTTTTTTATTATTATTATTTTTATTTAATTTTTTATTATTTTTTTATTATTATTTTTTATTATTTTTTAATTCTTTTTAAATTATTTTATTTATTATTTAATTTATTATTTATTTTAAGTGAGACAGTTCTCATTCAGGTCCGCTATTTTTCCCATTGACATACATTAGCGGTGTGTCGGCGATTTTATGGCCGGCCACCTGGTTCTATTTGTCGGCCGTAAAATCGCGGACACACCGCTAATACATGTCTATGGGCAGTGAGCCCGATTTCGGATTGGCCGCCGACCAATCAGAATTCGAGCTCAATGAGGGGCTCTTCTGATTGGCTGAGGGCAGTACACAGCGACCAATCAGAAGAGCCGCTCATATCTCATTGAGATACAATGGCGGATTTGTCGTCCATTGTACCTGAATGAGAAGAGAAGAGGACGTCGGAGCTGGAAGAAGACAGAAGATCCCCGGGGCCGGACGAAGAGGACGCCTGGCCGGACGAAGAGGACGCCTGGCCGGACGGACGATCAGATGATTAAGAAGACATGTAAGTATGTGCGGAGATGGGGGGGGCTGTGTGGACATTAGTGGGGGTCGGCTGTGCGGACATGGGGGGTTTTTCGGACATTGATGGGGGCGGGCTGTGCAGGCATGGGGGTGGGCTGTGCGGGCATGGGGGTCGGCTGTGCGGGCATGGGGGTCGGCTGTGCGGGCATGGGGGTCGGCTGTGCGGACATGGGGGTGGGCTGTGCGGACATGGGGGTGGGCTGTGCGGGCATGGGGGTCGGCTGTGCGGGCATGGGGGTCGGCTGTGCGGGCATGGGGGTCGGCTGTGCGGGCATGGGGGTCGGCTGTGCGGACAGGGGGGTGGGCTGTGCGGACATTGATGTGGGCGGGCTGTGCGGACATGGGGGTGGGCTGTGCGGACATGGGGGTGGGCTGTGCGGGCATGGGGGTCGGCTGTGCGGACATGGGGGTCGGCTGTGTGGACATTGATGGGGGCGGCTGTGCAGACATGGGGGTGGGCTGTGCGGGCATGGGGGTCGGCTGTGCGGGCATGGGGGTCGGCTGTGCGGGCATGGGGGTCGGCTGTGCGGGCATGGGGGTCGGCTGTGCGGGCATGGGGGTCGGCTGTGCGGGCATGGGGGTCGGCTGTGCGGACAGGGGGGTGGGCTGTGCGGACATTGATGTGGGCGGGCTGTGCGGACATGGGGGTGAGCTGTGCGGACATTGCTGGGGGTGGGCTGTGCGGACATGGGGGTCGGCTGTGCGGACATGGGGGTCGGCTGTGGGGACATTGATGGGGGCGGGCTGTGCGGACATGGGGGGGGGGGGTGGCGAATTGTGTGTAGCGGGGAGCGGAGGCGGCAATGCCGCCTCGGCTCCATGGTCCCCGGGGAGCGAATTGCGGCTCAGGTAGCGACTCGCAATGGCCTCGCGGCCATTGCTCGCGCTACCTGAGCGGTAAATCGCTAAGGTTGTAGCCGGGGCTGTGGATGGATTTTGGGCCAGCGGCTCGCAATGGCCGCTTCGCGGCCATTGCTCGCCCTGGGCCAGCGACTCGCAATGGCCTCGCAGCCATTGCTCGCGCAGCATTGGGCGCTTCGCGCCCAATGTTAAATTCGTATCCACATGACCACGCCGGAAGTAGCGCGCGGAGGGGCGCTTTTCCGATTCGCGATTATATAATAGATGGTTTATTATTTTATACATTGTAGAATATGTGATATTGGCTATGTTGGATGCACATCACAGAAACATAGCAAATATGTAATAGAGCATTTTCCTGACTCCCATAATCCATATGCAAATTTAGCACCTAATTTGTAAAACTATTTTTTACCCATTACTGCCTTTTTGTCATTCCTGACCAAGCCAGATTTTACAATTTTAACATATTTATGTGGAAATAAAATTGGAATGCTTCTACATAATCCAGTTTTCCTTAGTAGAGATGAGCATACCTTTTTGGGGCTGCAGTTCAGCAGAATTCTTTCTTCTAAAGGTACCGTCACACAGGGACATATCGCCGGCGATGTTGCCGGGGATCGCGGGAGCGCGCATCCCTGACAACATCGCCGGTGAGATGTCACACTGAGCAACTTACCGGCGATGTCGCCGGCTAGTAGCCGTGGCTATCGCTCGCTGGGTTACCCAGCAACCCAGCAAGCGATCACTCGCAATGTTAGATATAGGCGGAATCGCCCGCAACATTGCAGGTTGCCGCGTTACACAGGGCGATCAGGCAGGATCGCCTGAGCAACATCGCCAGGTTTCCCAACATTGTTGGGAAACCTGGCGATGTGACTCAGGCAATTCATCGCCTGATTATCGCCCTGTCACACGAGGCAACTCGCCAGCGATGTCGCCGCAACCTGGCCACGCCCCTCAGTTGCCGGCAACATCGCCGGCGATATGTCCCTGTGTGACGGTACCTTCAGTGCTGGAGCTAAGTACGCAGGGTGGTCAGGACAAGGCGAGCCGCTGGCATTGTGTGATCGGTTTGAATTGGGGTTTAGTCCTGCGTTATTGTCCATAGTGTGGTTGGAAAATAAAAGAAGTTTAAAGAAGAAGTTTAAAAACCCCACCCTCCCACCAGCTTATGGCTGGCTGTTTGTGGGCGTAGAGCCAAATAGCGAATTCATGACATCCAAGGACATATGAGATCACACACGGATCAGAAACAGGCAGCACCCAAACAATCATATGTTCAGGCATCTCTATTCCTTAGACTGTTCTTTTGTGACACAATATACTTTTTTGTTAGCGGTAAAGTTAGGTTGATATGTTTTGCGTTTATTTATGAAAATATTTGAAGTTTAATGAAAATTTGTAAAAAATAATAATTTGAACTTTTATGCCATTAAAACAAAGATATACTACAGTGAATAGTTAGTAAACATTTACGAAATATTAACTTAATTTAGCAGCATGATTTTGTTTTTTCAACCAAATTTACAAGACAACTCCATATAAAAAATAACCTTTGAGTCAAACTAAGGAATATAAAAACTGAACCCTTGAAAGAATTTAAAACTGCATTTTAGGACTTTCATTAACTTTTCAAGTGTTTCATGAGAATTATTGCAAAGGAAAATGAAAATTTGAAAAATTAATTTTTTTACCTAGAAGGTTTCAATTTTTTACCTCTCACAGAGGTTAATAGAGAAAAATTTACTCTACAATTTGTTATACAATTTCTCTCAAATGTTGTAAGAGGTTGAGGGTGCCATGTCATATTAGCAGAGCCCGTGAGTTGTCAAAAAATCAGAAACTCCCCAAATGATCCTATATTACAAACTACACATGATAAGTAGTCAGCTATGGGTGTACTGAGCTTTTTAAACCCACAGATGCCATCCAAAATGTAATTGTGGCGCCCCTGAGGCTAGGTGCCGCAGGGAAGTTCTACACTGTGACAATAAATGTGTTTTTCCCTGTAAAGTTGTCAGGTCAGGGCTTAACCTGTGGAGTCTGCCCTTACACACACTTGGACTAGGCCACTTAGAATAGGGGGGACCGATAATTTAATAGGTCCCAAAAGGGGGTGGAGCATAGGCTAGAGTGGGAAGCAGGAAGTTAGAACAGTTTTAGTTAGTTAGTGCTGGGAAGGCAGTCAGGAAGGACAGACCTGACAGCACAGCCAACAAGAGGGAGCCCCATCTTTAGGTGGAGACCCAGAACAGAGGGCAACGGGTCCAGGCTGGCTGGAGCTAGCTGGTCTTGTTGAGGTAAGCACCGGCAATGCAGGAAGCCGAAGCGGCTGGAAGTTGAACTCTGACCGCAGACTGATGAGCTGCAAGCCCATAGAAATCGGGTTGCTAATAGCACCACAAGGTACCTCGCCCCTCAGCACCAAACTTAGATCCAAGATCACAGGAGCAAAGGCCCGAGTTCCGGTGGTGGGTGTACTAACCGTCCCCATCAGAACCGGATAAGGAAAACCATGCTCCACCATGGGAAATCAGGGGACTGTCGGGAGAGCTCTGCGAGGGTGGTAGCACTAGGAAAAGGAAAGGAAACCCTGAAAGGCAAAGAACGCAAATATCTAGAGACTCCATAAGGGGGACCCTGAACTGGCAACAACCACCCAGCAACCAAACTGTACCGTGTTTTGTTTTGCCATCTACCGGTACCTAGTAAAGTGGAGTTAAACTTGAACTGGTTTCCGTTATTCTACCCGCCGGTGCCCGGAGGGCTCAGCACCGTCAGCAGCTCAGCAGAGGGGTAAGAACTGCAACACCAATCAGCACTACAACTTTCCTCATCCACTTCCACCACCGCTGCCCTGAGGTAATTGCTCCACTTGTAGGTAGCTGGACTACTCTTTGCTGCACCCACCATCACCTCAGCGGCCGGCTTGCAGCGCCGATACCTATATTACCGGGAACTACAGGTGGTGTCACGATCCCCTGTAAATACTCCCTTCTTCCCCACCAACACCTACTCAAATGATAACCAGGGCACGGAACCGGGATCACGACCACCCGTGATCTCCCCATCCAGCCGCCATCAGTCCCGGTGTCCGAGAACCCCTTGCCCTGGCCACATCATAATTACAAAAGCACATGGAAATTTTTTTTTTTCCATTAAAATGTTGAAATGGCAATATTTTTTATTTTGTTAAGTGGTAGAGGGGGTCATGGACCCCACAATTACTTACACAATTTATCCACAATATAAACAGAGGGGATGGAACACCATTTGCTTCTTGAAGCACAAACTGCACTATTCAATGAACAAATGTTAGGGTTTCTATCTAAATCCATGAAAAACAGGATTCAGACATTGCGGTTTTAAAAACCTTAATTGGGGTTGCCAATGGGGTTAAAGAGAGAGTCTTCTTCCTCTCACAGCCATCTGTATGCAGTGGTCGCTACTGCCAGCATCATCTAGAGGGCTACACAGCCAATACTTTTGCTGACACTTATCTTTGCTATTAGTGCAATAACAGTCAATTAAGCCAAACTCCCACTGTGATCATGCACGATATTCCTCCTGTTCCTGCATGATCACCATGTGACCCTGGAATGTTTATTTGCTTGAACACTTTCCATTTAAGATGTACTATTAGATGCTTTGTTGGGAAGTGGTTAAGTTTTCTCTGAAGAGACCTCAGTGGTTTTTAGTTCTATGCATTAGAAAGTGTTAATAAAGCTACTGCAAATGGGGTGGAGAGTGGAAACATTCTCATTTAAAAAAAACTCATGTTGGATTCTAATATTGGATACTGCTTAACTACAGAAATTCAAAGGGATTCTGTCAACAGGATTTTGCTACCTCATCTAAGACCAGACAAAGAGACCTTGATCACTTAGCTTAGGCTGCCTTCACACTTGCAGATGCATCTGCAGCGTTTTGCAGATGCATCTGCAAGTATCAGCATGCAGACCGCGGCCCCTATGTTTATAATAGGGCGCACCGCGGTCTGAAAGCTCTCATTCATTCCTATATGTGAAGCGTCCGCAGGCGGATGCCTGCTTACAGATCACACTCTCCCGCCCGCATCATGGACGCGAGATGTTGCGTCCATGGTGCGGGCGGGAGAGTGTGATCTGTAAGCAGGCATCCGCCTGCGGACGCTTCACATATAGGAATGAATGAGAGCTTTCAGACCGCGGCCGCGGTCTGCATGCTGATACTTGCAGATGCATCTGCAAAACGCTGCAGATGCATCTGCAAGTGTGAAGCCAGCCTTAAAGGGTGAAGCAGTTCTCCCACAGAGTTCTTAGAATTTTTAATGCAGTAGAGCTACCCCCTGTCATCTTAGGCTTGTATATACAATGTGTATAGACAGTGAGCTCATAATTACGGGCAGGGCATGATGGACTAGCTGATATCTAGCTGACCTAGTCCATCTAGCTAGTCCTAGTCCATACATTCTTGAAGCTAAAACAAATATTACAAGTCAATTACAGTACACAGTGTGATAAGAGAGGCATTGCTGAAATCTGTGTGTTAACATTTAAACTATACTGTCTTCCACTACGGAACTCTGTGGACTGAAGTTGATATGAGATTTTTCGCACAGTCTAGAGATGGTTTCATGATGGACAAATTACTTCATATGGTAATTTTTGTAGTAGTGCACTGTGAAATCGATGGGTGTGTGTCCCACCTCTCTATTTCTTGGATGACCTTGCTGCTCCATTTTTGTTTTTCACCATTTTTTTGCTCTCCCTGTCCCCTGTATCCCCTTGTTCTTCCCCTTCTTTAGCCGTTCGACTACTACATTTTAAAAGTCATATACTGTAAGATCTGTAAGGACAAATTAAACAGATTCAGGAGCACGGGGTTCCCAGTGAGAGGGAATTTCTGTATTTTCTATCGCTCCCCCTGCAAATAAGGTGGGAGTGGCTGAGACTTTGGCCCCCAACTGGAATGCTAGCGATACTAGGTCTTGACTCCGGGAGTACCAAGGAGTTAGAGACTCCCAGGTTCAAGTGTAATGTTTGTTTTTTGTATTGAGGTAAGGGGATGGGACGGTGGGGAGCGGTGTTACAATTATTAGGCGGTTATAGTATAGTATTTTGCTTGTATCGGTATATATACATATGTGAAGTGAACCACACGAATAGTAATGACAAGTTCTTATTTGGCCCTCAAAATGGTTCAGACTCTTAAAATTCTGAAGTAGAACGTGAGAGAGATGAATGACCCAAACAAGTGGAAGGCAATATTGGACTATGGGAAGGCATTTAAGGCCGAGGTGGTGTGCTTGTAGGAGACTCACCTGGGGGATGATGGGGCCCAATATTTTAAAGCTAAATGGGTGGGACAGAGTTATCATGTTATGTACTCAACGTACTCGAGAGGGGTGAGTGTGTTATTCCGTCGAAATGTTCCATTCCAGTGCTCTGACTCTAGGATAGACAGAGACGGTTGCTTTGTGTGTTTGATGTGTAGACTGATAGCGGTTGAATGTGTGATTGTTGTTGTGGCGCCCCACGTAGTCAAGCGTCACAGAGGGGTATTGCACCCTTAAAAGAGGTGTAATGTTCCCAATTGCAAGTGGGCCCTAGCTTGGTGGGTGGGCCCATTCCTGCACTCCACATTAGCATAGTGGTGTGAGGTTACCTGGGAGGGAGATATATTCACCTCTAGGGGGAACATAGAGCGGCTAGTCTGTGGAGGAGAGGAGTCGGGATAGTTGGGAAAGAGTTTGGAACGTGGCAGAGAAAGAGGGTCCTGAGGGGATCCTGAAAGAGGGAGCCCGACGCGAGGAGTCTGGGCCCTAGAGAGAAAGGGGGAACCCCAGGGTGGAGCGACCATACTCCAGGGGATTCTGCAGTCCACCATGGGAACGCCGGGCCCGAGGATTCGGCCAAGGCCTATTTTTGCAGTCAGCAACCGGCTGCTGTGGTCCGTTTATCGCCACAGCACCCTGCCAGATGGAGCGGTCTGCCTGCTTCCTCACCATGAGGGAGGGGACCCCCAAGTCTACCTACACAGAGCCATTGGGTATAGACTCATCCTAGACGGGGAAGAAAAGACACAAGTTCGTCAACTAAGGTTTACCACGGGTCCCACCATACCACCTGGGATCCACTTGCTGCCACCCGTAGTGCTACCTGTTACTTTAACAACTGTTGCTGAACTGTGGACTCTGTATTTGCTACTGAACGTTTACAGTAAAGTACCCGGGAGAAAGTGACTTTGCTTGTGTGTGGTTATCTCAATGAACCTGTTCCCTTACAGGAATGCTTCCCCGGAGGACCAGATCCACCTTTAGGAAGCTTTGCAACTTAGCCACATTACCATCTACCTCCGGAGGACTGTGGCGGTGCTGGTGACCCATCACCAGGTACTACAGGTGGCGTCACATGACAAACTCTAATGCCCTGTACATACACCCCTTTTTGAAGTGTCACCCAGGCCACTGGCTCAGGCGCTGCCACCCATGACATCCCCCTGTGAGAACAACCACCGGGCCTGATACCCGAGTACCCCAGGGCCTGGGGCTCGACATTGCTGTATATGTCCGCCCTCTATGTTCTGGGTAAGTGTTAAGAGAGGTCGTCCAGTTTTAAATGCAATTCCCGGCAATCCCTGTGGTAGTTTTGAGGTATTTTAATAATAAAATAGATGAATTTCTGAACAGGTTCTAAGGGTCACATGGGATGTGTAGAGGGATGACTCTTTTTGGTAGGATGTTGGAAGAGGTGGAGCTGACTGATTTGTGGAGAATTCAAAATCTTACGATGAGGGTATATTCCTGTCGATCCCCCACATATAACTTGTTATCAAGGCTAGACTTAGTGTTGCCTAACTCACAACTGACCCGACTATCTCTGAGGGTGGACTACTTTCCCAGGGGTCTCTCTGATCATTCTCCAATTGTGTTAATTCTCAGATGGTGGGAGCGGGAGAATAGATAGCATGCACCATGATGTTTTAACCCATTCTGGCTCACTAATATATCCACTTCAGATAGGATAACTGCCTACTAAAATAATTTTACCACATCAACAAAGAGACAACATCTAGTGGGATGGTTTGGTATGCCTCCACGGCTTTTTTAAAGAGACTCCTAATAAAGGAATTAAATGCAATAAAAAATAGGTCAAGAGCATTTGGGGCACCCTGCAGGAGGCAGTCACCTCCGCAAAAGGAAGGTACCTGGAGACCCCTTCGGATTCCAATCTTTCCAGATTCAAGGAAGCGGAAAGTCAATTGACCCAACATATGATCTCGAGGGCAGAGGATAAATGCTTTTTTCAGAGGCACACATATTTTGCGGAATGTGAGGGGGCAGGACATATTTTGGCAGCAATAGTAAAGACCCAACGGGAGTCCTCCTTCATAAGGGAGATGAAGGGAGGAGATGGAGAGATAGTTTAGTCCTCAGCGAATTTATTGACAGTTTTTTGGGAGTACTTTGGTTCTCTGTATGAGTCCTGAGTGTCCTTTTAAGAGGAGGCCCTAGATAAATTTTTGTGCGATGTTAGACTTCCTAAACGTTTGGTGGCAGATGCTGAAATCTTGGAGACCCAAATTAGCCTAGAGGAGATGGAGGAAGCTCTAAGGGTACCTTTACTCGGCATAACTTTTGGAGGCAACCTAATGTGCGCGTGCTTATTTTTCATAGTTGCCTCCGAACACCGAAGGTGCATTTACACACCGCAATTTCGCCCTCAACCTAAGGCGATGTGTCGTCCCGGAAGTTCCCACACCAACAGTGGGAAACATCCGGTTGACTTCCGACGCCGTTTCACACGCCGCAATCCCCAAAGGAATGTGGGCGTACATGTTTAGCGCCGCAAGAACAGAGGCGTGACAGACTTGTGTATTCCGCGCCCCAAACACGCTGATTTGACAATGCAATAGCGTCATGATTGGCCAGCCTACACAGGAAGGCTGGCTAATACATTACGCCATTGCAATTGTGTAGTGTGAATGGGCAGCTCTTCAAATATGTCGCCCTGTGAAGGGACAGCCAATGGAAACACAGTAGCTACCACCAATCATCGCTAGGGTGGATGCGGTCTCCAGCACGCTGTGGCACGCCTCCGGGAAATCAGTAGGCGACGCTGATTCCATCCCTATCGCCCCTTCACACCAAAAGCAGGGACTTTCCCCTTCATGGTTGCCTCTGGTTTTGGAGCAGTGCTCTGAAATCGCAACCGGACGCAACTTTCAATTTTGTAGCAATTTGACGGCGACGGTGACGGGGCTCTGGATTGCCTCTCAGTTTTCTCACCGCAGTTGCGGCATGTAAAGGTACCCTAAAGGTATCATCACATGCTGCCATTTCGCCAGCGAGATCGCTGGCAATTTCCGAATTCGGCAATGTGGAAACCACATCACATGTGCTTAGTGGCGTGTGACTGGTCCATTCTATCGTGAGAAATCATTGGTGGAGCGTCGCCTGATTGCCCTGCACTGCAGTGAAATCAGGCGATATCCACCAGGCGATTTTAGAGGATTGTGCCGTTTGACAGGGCGATAGCGACGTACACAGCAATCCTGAAATAAATCCCAAAGATGTGCTTGGATGTTGCTTTTTTCGCGCCGCATTTGCGGCGATTGATGAGTGTTACTGCTTTCCGATTGGCTGGCCGTGTCCGAGGTGCCTTGATGACCCGTGCGTTTACGCAAGGCTGACCAATGGGAGCGCAGTTCCGTCCACCAATCACAGTGATAGGGACACGGTGAAACTCACTCTAGCACGCCCCTATCAAAACAGTATGCCCACATCGCTGCTACGATTGTGGCATGTGACGCGGCGATGTGTGAAGGAAAGATCACTTCCGGTCTTCTACAGGTGATTTCTGGATCGCAGACTCACCGAAGATCGCACTTGAGAACACTACACATGACAGCTCCACAGCGATGTGAAAAAAGTGCCCGAAACTTGCACGCTCACGGCTAATCGCCAGCGATATGGAAGCCATATCGCAGCGTGTGATGGTACCTTTAGGTCTATGGCCGGGGGTAAGTCGCTGGGGGCGGATGGGTTGCCGACTGAGGTATTTAAACAATATAGTGAGATAATGCTGCCTGAATTATTGAAAGTATATAATATGGCAAAGGAGGAGGGATTTTTGCCTCATTCAATGAATGAGGCGATAGTGGTAGTAGTGCCCAAACAAGATAAAGATCCTTGCATACCTGAATCTTATTTCCCAATATCCTTACTGACCACAGATATTAAGATTTTTCCAAAAGTGCTGGCAAACTGGCTACCCAAAATTATCAGCAGTGTTATTCATCCAGACCAAAACGGTTTCATGCCGGATAAGTCGACAGCGATTAATATGCGTGCGACTTTATTAAAATTTACAAATCCAATCGAAATGTGAAAAGCCTGGAGCCATTGCATCCCTAGATGCAGCTAAAGCATTTGATAGCATTGAATGGGCATATCTGTGGCCAACATTGTCTAGGATGGGTTTTCGGAGGGAATTTCTAGCCTGGATAAAACTCCTTTATTCGGCACCGGATACTAGGGTTAGGGTAAATGAGAGACCTCGGAACGGTCCTGTCTAAATAGGATAACTAGGCAAGGCTGCCCCCTGTCCCCTCTATTGTTTGCCATGTCTATAGAGCCTCTAGTGGCAGCAATTAGGATGTCCTCAAATATAATGGAGTTCAGACACGGATTATTGCATGAATAGATAGCTCTGTATGCAGATGATTTGGCCAAGCTCGTTACCAGAGGCAATGTTGATTATTAATGACTTTAAACTGCTTTCCGGGTTGTCCATCAACTGGGACAAGTCTTCCCTTATGATGGTAAGGCAAAGGCCTGTTCACTCCCCTGTATTGGCTGGGCAGTTAAATATAGTAACAGAGTTTAGATATTTGGGAATTGTTGTGGAAGAGAATATAAGGGATTATGACAAACTGAATCATGCCCCGCTGCTCACCAAATTTCAACAAAAAGTCAAATCTTGGTGCAAACTGTGGGTAGGGTAAACTTTATAAAAATTATTTTGATGCCACAGGTCTTATATATTCTTCATAATGCACCTGTATGGCTTCCCATGCGTATATTTTATCAGATTAACAGAGTTTTTAGAGAGCTCATATGGAAGAGGGGTACCCCAAGGATACAGCTGTAAAAGTTATGTAGGCCTAAATATGGGGGTGGCTTGGCAATTCCAGACCCATTCCTCTATCACATATCAGCACAGCTTCAATATTTCAGGGGTTGGGGGGAGGAAGATGGTTCCTTACATGGATCTTCGATGTGTATGCTGTCGCATATCATGGGGAATGAATTGCATGTGCAGATGTTGGACTCAAGGAGATTCTGGTCAGCCTTGACTCCTGTTCCTTTAACCCTAGAGTGTATGCACAGAGTTTGGCATAAAGCTAGAGAATTGATTGGGATCTGTGGAGTAACACGGTATGCCTTGATCTCGCAAAATCCGAGCTTTGGGGAGCTAGCCAAATTGGTGGGGTTCGATATGTGGGAGTGGAGAGGAGTTAAATTGATTTTACAGTTATACATGGATGGACTGTTTAAATCCTTTGAGGAGCTCAAAAAAGAATTTGCAATCCCCAATAATAGATTTTATCAATATCTCCAGTTATGTCATGCCTGCAATGCACAGCACAAACATACTCTGTGTGTCCCTGATAGTGAAGACCCCGTTGTTTTATAGAGTGGTGATGAGAGGAAGTTTGAGAGGGATAATATTGCTCAATTAAAGGGAGATGCTGGGGGAACAGTCTAAGGATATGAGCTCTTTGAAGGCCAAATGGCAGATGGATGTGGGGGACATTTTGGAAGAAATATGGAAAGATATGCAGAGAGAGGTGACTCAGGTCTCGGTCAGTGAAGCAGGTAGGGCGTCACATCTATTTTTGCTTCATAGGCTATACAGAGTGCCTGCATTGTTGATGAAAATGGGATTTGCACAAGAGGCTGATTGCTGGAAGTATGGAATGCCAAATGCAGATTTGATTCATCTGATGTGGAACTGTCCCCGCTTGAAAAAATTTTGGGTTGATGTGTCAAATTTGATTAGCAAAGTCTATCACTGCCAGATAAAACTGGACCCTAAAATAGGTCTTCTGGGCTATGTGGTGGATATACCCCTACCTGAGGACCATCAATTAGCAATCTCACGCATTCTCTACCAAGCACAAAAGATGATTACTGCTCATTGGAAAGGTCTTACAAGTCCAGTGGTGGCTGAGGTCATTAATGCGGTTAATACTAATATCCGTATGGAAAAATATGTTTATCACAAGAGGCGAATAATTAGAAAATGGGAAGAATGGCTAAATACATCGGGGCACCATGAATGGCACCATGGCTAAATACTTCGGGGCTGGCCCCCAAAACATTGACATGGCTGTGGGCATTGCGCAGCCTAAACTGTTAAATCACGAGCTACTTTATTAAAATATTTGTTGTACTACTTTCTATACAGAGAGGGTCAGCCCTGATATTCACTATACAGTTGCCTCTTGAACATGGGCAGAGTCATATGACATATGGTAAAGTATATTGTGCGAGCACTGTTAAAGATTTGTAGAGCATTGTAGGTATCTGTACATTTCATTAAGATGATTATTCTGGGGTGGGGGGAGGTGAGGGTGGATGGTTGGGGTTTCTTTTTGTACACTGGGTTTTGTGTATGTTGTATTTTTACAGTTATAAATCTGTATTTTTGGAAATTTTCAATAAAAAGTTATCTGATTAAAAACGATGCTGTCTTCAGAATAAAGTGATAAAACCTGCTAACAGATTCCTTCCACGATTTTGGTCAAGACCTTTCAGTTCTCTGGTGCCCTCTTATCCTGCTGGCCATTAAGGGTATTGACAGAGGATAAGAAGAGGAGAGCAGCTGCTCTAATTTGTGTAGACTATTGTGGCACGTGATGTCACGGGATGTATATACAGTTGTGGCCAAAAGATTTGACACCCCTGCAATTCTGTCAGATATTACTCAGTTTCTACCTGAAAATGATTGCAATCACAAATTCTTTGGAATTATTATCTTCATTTCATTTGTCTTCAATGAAAAAACATAAAAAGAATTGTCCTAAAGCCAAATTGGAAATAATTCCACACCAAACATAAAAAAGGGGTGGAAAAAAGTATTGGCACTGATGCTTCTCTAATTTTTGTAATTAACAGCACCTGTAACATACCTGTGGCGCCTAACAGGTGTTGGCAATAACTAAATCACACTTGCAGCCAGTTGACATAGATTAAAGTTGACTCAACCTCTGTCCTGTGTCCTTGTGTGTACCACATTGAGCATGGAGAAAAGAAAGAAGACCAAAGAACTGTCTGAGGACTTGAGAAACCAAATTATGAGGAAGCATGAGCAATCTCAAGGCTACAAGTACTGAACCAGCATGGCTACCACAGCACCTTGCAGCGGTATGCTATTCCATCTGGATTTCGTTTAGTTGGACCATCATTTATTTTTCAACAGGACAATGACCCCGAACACACCTCCAGGCTGTGTAAGCGCTATTTGACCAAGGAGGAGAGTGATTGGGTGCTACAATGGTTTGGGGTGAACTGGACCGCAGAGTGAAGGCAAAAGGGCCAACAAGTTCTAAGCATCTCTGGGAACTCCTTCAAGACTGTTGGAAGACCATTTCTGGTGAGTAGCTCTTGAAGCTCATTAAGAGAATGCCAAGAGTGTGCAAAGCAGTAATCAAAGTAAAAGGTGGCTACTTTGAAGAACCTAGAATATAAGACATATTTCCAGTTGTTTCACACTTTTTTGTTAAAGTGATCCTAAACCCAGAAACTGACCCCCCCTTATCTTTAGACCTGTCCCTGCACCCCCTCTTATCATTCCTAGCCATCCCTTTTGCAGAAAAAAATCGCTTTTGTAAAGTAAGAGAAAATGTTATAATAATTTAACCTGTGTGAGTTCTCTCTTTCGGTGGAAGCCGAGATGGGACGGGCCTGTCTGCTGCTGCCTGGTAAATAGCACGCCCCCTCTGCTTGTAAGAGCCTGGCCGCGTCATGAAAGGGGGCGGGGCTAAATCGCGCAATGCCGGAGCCCCGCCCCCTTTCATGACACGGCCAGGCTCTTACAAGCAGAGGGGGCGTGCATACTCACCAGGCAGCAGCAGACAGGCCCGTCCCATCTCGACTTCCACCGAAAGAGAGAACTCACACAGGTCAAATTATTATAACATTTTCTCTTACTTTACAAAAGCGATTTTTTCTGAAGGGATGGCTAGGAATGATAAGAGGGGGTGCAGGGACAGGTCTAAAGATAAGGGGGGTCAGTTTCTGGGTTTAGGATCACTTTAAGTACAGTCATGGCCAAAAGTATTGACACCCCTGCAATTCTGTCAGATAATACTCAGTTTCTTCCTGAAAATGATTGCAATCACAAATTCTTTGGAATTATTATCTTCATTTAATTTGTCTTCAATGAAAAAAACACAAAAAGAATTGTCCTAAAGCCAAATTGGATATAGTTCCACACCAAACATAAAAAAGGGGGTGGACGAAAGTATTGGCACCCTTAGAAAAATCATGTGATGCTTCTCTAATTTGTGTAATTAACAGCACCTGTAACTTACCTGTGGCACCTAACAGGTGTTGGCAATAACTAATTCACACTTGCAGCCAGTTGACATGGATTAAAGTTGACTCAACCTCTGTCCTGTGTCCTTGTGTGTACCACATTGAGCATGGAGAAAAGAAATAAGACCAAAGAACTGTCTGAGGACTTGAGAAACCAAATTATGAGGAAGCATGAGCAATCTCAAGGTTACAAGTTCATCCTGTGTCCTTCATCTGGATCATAATGCTTGCCAAAAATGGAAGTTCTTGTTTAATGCTTTGGCCATAAAAATAAGAACGCCCACTTTGCAGACCTCACATATCGGCTGTTTTCTGGTAGGTACACACATATTTTAATGTTATACATAACTCCTTTACTACATATCTTTGGCCTGGAAGGTCACAGGCCAAATATATTAGCATCATATTTTCCCTTGTAATTTTATGTGTTTTCTGAGACTAGACATGGAGTATCTTTGGCTTGCGGATAGTTAGAAATTAATTTCCTAGGTTTTGGATAGTTTCTAAGAAATGTAAGAGGGGGAAGTGTGCTTCCCAAAATGCAAGCACCCCAAAAATCTGATTTATGCAATTGTGGAATTTATGTGTATTGGTAAATTTGATGTAGAGTGTTTTTCCTTGAAGACAAAGGATTTCTACTCTTTGTTACAGCATGGATTCCCTCCACAGATTTGCTTGCTTGCAAGGCCATAAAGCTGCATCATATAACTGCATACTAAGGCTCGTAATGCCACAAAAGGAAATAGCTCCTCTGTCTAGGGTAGGATGGGGTCAGAGGGGCCTCTGGTCAGTGGCCATTTGCAAAAACACAGTGTCTGAAGCTAAGATTTGAGTGTCAGCTCTGAGCCAAAATGGAAGGCATTTTCATAGCTTCCTGACAATTCCTTTTAAATCATAAAACAGATTTAATTCTTTGTTATGGGTTTTGTATATATTGTGTCTTTCATATTTGCAATTCCCTGAGCGTATTTCCATATTGAACATTGATTTAATGTTGTAGACATCATTAAATTGTGTGCCAATGAGAAGATTAAGGGAAGAAGAGGTAAATAAATGTTCCTATTTGGTACTATACGTGGTTAGGAGTAAGAAATGCATCAACTATCAACCAAGTACTTTCCAAAAAGGACTTTTACTCTAGGTGGAATATAGGTATCCCTATGTACTTTTAGAAGTTTTTACTTATAATTGAAAAAAATGGATCTTTCATAATGTGCTGGTTTTATCTATGGACTTTTGCTATGGATTGAGGATTGCTACTATGTGCACTAATTGAAGTTTGGTAAGATGATTAGTTGCTACAATGGTATGGAAAACTCACAATACATATGTGCTGAAGGTTCTGTGCATGTGTAAAAACATTTGTGGGGCTTGAAGCAACGAACGGTACAGTAGTGACCTGACAATTTAGCAATGAAAGATCTTTCTTGATCTGCAAAGAATATGGCCCTGCAACAGAGATTGCTACTCTGTTTCCCCGAAACTAAGCCAGCTTCTTATATAAATTTTTGCTGCACCATGTCTTATTTTCAGCAGGTGTCTTATTTGCCCATGAAAAAGAATTCATTTATTGTTGAACAAAAAAATTAAAATGTATCATCCCCTTGCAGCCCCCAATAGAGTATCCCCATCATCCTCTTACAACTCCCAATACGGTATCCCCATCATCCTCTTGCAGCCCCCAATACGGTATCCCCATCATGCCCTTGCAGCCCCCAATGCGGTCTCCCCAAAATGCCCTTGCAGACCCCAATGCGGTATTTCCATCAATCCCATCAACCCCATAATACTCCAATATGGTATCAGCATCAAAACACACAGGGATATGATTACAGTCAGGAACATACATGCACACACAGGGAATCACATTCACTCAGGGACACACACATGGGGACACACAAACACAGGGATCCACACACACACACAGGGACACTTCTCATTGGTCTGCCACTGCTTTCCAGCGCCGCTCTCAGCTCCCTACAGTTGTCCCGGGGCCACCAGTACATGTAGTCAGGCACCGCTCTCATCTCTCTGCCTCAGATGCCGTAGGTATACAGTGCTACTGCGTGGCCAATTACAGACCAGAAGCTGCTTGGGCGGCCAATCACAGTCCAGAAGCGGACATCATGCATCGACTGACCTGTGAATGGCCGCCCGCGTGGCCCCTGGCCTGTGATTGGCCGGGACAGTGGTGGGGGGCAGGGAGAATAAAGCAGTGTCTGACTGCATGCACTGGGACAATAGCGGGCATCTGGACAATAGTGGGGGTGACTGGAGAAGGAGTCAGAGCTGCTTGCCCCAGTCTTCTGATCGGTGGCATGCTATTCTTCACAAAAAAAAAAAAGGTATGCCTTATTTTTGGGAGTGCCTTATATTTACAGGCACACTAAACCCCTGTAGTATGTCTTATTTTCAGGGGGCACCTTATTTTCGGGCAAACATGGTGCCAAGTAGTCCATGAAGTAAATTGGTATGTGCCTGGTTTGTTTATTAGAAGCCTTATATGGTACAGTACAATCTTTATTTGCTCTGAAAAAACCTTAAAATCAGTTTTTTTGTTAAATTAAAAATTGCATATTGCATGAAATATAAATGTCAATTGAGAATTAATGATGATGATTATATTTATTATGCAGTGAGTTACTTTTTCTATATGCTTTGTGCAGCATTGTGAAAAACTGACCCTTCTGATGTAGGTCCAATAATTTAATGAGCCATATTAATGTCATGAGATAAGCATCATCAACTCCACTATGGCTGATGCAGAAAAACTGTATGGATGGTAGATTTCAAGTTAACTCTTTCATGCTTTGCTTGTTGCTTTCATTTACTGATACAATCCATTAAGGTTCCACAGATAGTTAAATAATTACATTCCCCAATAAAAGAATTCTGTTGCATTATGCTCTGACAACACAGTCTCATGAATTGTAATAGGGCATGACAGAATCTCATCAACAAAAGTCAATAGGAAAACAAAATGACAAATATCGGAAGAGAATCATTTCCATATATCAACCAGGTCAGCATTCTGAGATGTATAGTAACGGAGATGATTCTCCACTGAGCTGCAATTCTTAGCAAATATATAATCCTTAAATGCTTACACTAAAAATACCATGAAATACTTTTCCTTTTTGGATAAAGTATTTTGTCATATCACTTAGTTTTAGATCAATACTTACTTTAATGATTTATTCAGCACATTAACATATTTTTCGCTTTATAAGATTATAAGACGCACCCCCAAATTTGGTGAAGGAAAAGAGAATAAAGATAACTAAAATGTTAAATGGGGTCCGTCATATAATGTCAGTGTCCATCTTAAAATCGGTACACATAGCCTCCCATGCCGCTGGTACACCTAGCCCCCATGCCATTGGTACACATAGGCCCCCCATACTGATGGTACACATAGCAACCAAAGCTGCTGGTACACATAGCAACAAATGCTGCTGGTACACATAGCAACCAATGCTGCTGGTACATAGCCCACATACTGATGGTACATAGACCCCCATGCTGATGGTACACATAGCCTCCAAGAAGATCGTACACATAGCACCATGCTGATGGTACATAGTCCCCCATGTGAATGTATGTAAACAGGGAGCTCACCTTCGCCTCCACTGATCCGATCCCGGTGTGCAGAGCGGCTGGCAACCACCAAGTCCATAGACAAATTCAAATGAGGTTCAGCACACTGGGTCCATATTTCTTTAAAGGATTATTTTCTTTTATTGAATGCTTACATGAAAATTAAAAGCAGCATCTTGCAGGACAGCAGCCCGGTCATAGTCCCCCATGCTGATGGTACACATAGCCCCATGCTACTGGTACATGGCCCCAATGCTGCTGGTACATATAACCCCCATGCTGCTGGTACACATAGCCCCATGCTGATGGTACACATAGCCCCATGTTGCTGATACATAGCACCCCATGCTGCTGGTACATAGCACCCTATGCTGCTGGTATGTAGCCCCCATGCTGCTGGTACATATCTCTCCATGCTGTTGGTACATAGCCCCTCATGCTGCTGCAATATACCCCCCCATGGCAGTGCATGCTTAAAAGTAATAAACCATACTATTAACCTCTCCATATTATTTCCTGCACTCCACAACATCCAACTGCCTTTTGGTCCCGGGCATTTGATCAGGTGAGCAGTGCAAGCAGTGATGACATCACTGTGCTGTGCCGCTCACATGACCAGATACCGGCAAAGACAGAAGCATGGTGCTAGCAGCAGAGAGCAAAGGAAAGGTGAGTATGCAAATCCATCGCCGGGATAGTGACTGTTTTCCATGCAATGAAAGATTTGGAGTCAGCGATTATCCACAAAGGATTACACAGGGCTTCAGGTGCAACCACTGATCCTATGCAATTCCAAAATTCAAAACCCAGGAGTCAGGCCAGTATAATCAAAATAATGATTTTATTTATTAAACCTTAACCTTTATGCTTCCAATGGTGAACCGCTTACAATAGTGGGGGTTAATGAAGTACCAATAAAGGTGGGGAGGGTAGAATTGCAAAATCAGGGGATTATTGTGGTAAAAGAAAATCCTAATAATCGTGATCCTTATGTTATTCTTGGTACAAATGTCGTTAGCAATTGCATGGGCGAAGTGTTGTTCTTGCTTCAACAGATCACAGACACTGCCAAACCTGGGCAGAAGAAGGTTCTTCAGCGAGAGATAAGAACCCTCCTGCACCAGCAACAGGTAAAGCTTACAGGTGGTGAAATTGGTACTGAACGGGTAACAGACCCATTTCCTAATGTCATACCTCCTATGAGTGAAATGATGATTTGGTGTCGAGCCGCCATAGGTCTAAGAGGACAGAACTACCAGGCAGTAGTGTAGCCCGCCAGCTCAGAGCATAGGCCTACACTTTTGACAGCCAGGGGAGTAGTTGATGTACACAAGGGAAGGGTACCAGTTTGCATCTTAAACTGTGGCAGTGAAGAGGTCAAACTACCAAGGTATTCCACCGTTGCTAAGCTGTACACTGTACATAACAATGAGATTCAAGCAGTGGAACCTTACCTCAACCCGAGGAGGTAGAGGATGATAATACTACAAAACTACTGAAGGACTGGTGTCAGCAACTCCATGTAGGAGTGACTGCTTATCACCTGTTTAAAACAGTACAGACAAGTTCAAGTTTACGTTGAAGATAGTCTTGAAAAATTTCGGCAAAAGCAAGAAAGGAACTTCAACAAAAGTGCACCAGCAGAACCCATATTACCTGGAAGTGTTGTCTTAAAAAGAAAACAAAGAAGACATAAATTAGATGACCAATGGGAGCAAGAACCCTATACTGTTTTAGAATCCAACTTTGATAACACCAAGGTTTGCCTCATCAGCAAAAATGGAGGAAAGACCACACAGACAGTATCCCAGGATCATTTAAAAAAAAATGTCCAATAGATTGGAAAACCCAAGTATTTCTTGATTCCCCAGAAAACGAAGAACCAGAATCATTCTAGTCACCAATTTCATGTCCAAAACCAAAGGAAAGCGTCATCTCAACCATACTCTGATACTTTCCAAAAGATTGGCCCCAACAAGAAGGAGCAGTAATCGTGCAATTAATCAGCTTCTACCAAGAAGTCAGGAAGACATACCCGTTGCTAGAGAATCAGAGGATCCTGCAATAGGTACATCTACTAGTCCCGTATTAGCACTAAGGCCACACAGACGTTTACCTGATTTACCCTTATTGCACACTTCCTTAGACACATCACCTGAGATACTCACACCCGTAGTGCGTAGATCCAGTTGTAGCACACAAGGGCAACTACCATCTAGGTATGGAGAGTGGGCATAATAGAGATGTAATATGAAGTAAAATGGAAGTAACATGTAAATAGTAGCAACTCTTGTATAAATGAAAACAAATGTATATAGTAGTGTACAGAAGGGTGAAGAATAGACCAAAAACAGGTCACACCAGGTAGACAACACCAAAAGAGGGGTGAGTGGAGTTGGCGTGAGGAGCTGTCTAGGGAGAGCAAAATCTTGGCCTAAAGGTGACCCCAGGGCCAGGAGGTCTACAGCACTTATGACCGGTAGAGCCCCCTATAGTACCTAGGACTCCTACGCCGAAGCACCCGTAGCAAATGTTGTTGTGTATTCTGAACTTTGAGGCCTACAGAGACTATACCTGTAAGGACTTATTGAACTTTTGAAAAACTTTACCCCTTTTTACCCTGAGCGTACAGAGACTTTACTGTATAGACTCTTTAAACAAACATCTTTCCCTGGAACGTTTCCCCTTTTTAAGGGCAATAGTCACAGGACTGGTTGTAACAACTAATTTCGTTTTAAGCCTGTGGTGGATGGACTATCACCATATGGACTTCACCTATTTACGCAATTTTTCAGTGGTTTTTGTAAATCTTTGAATTTTTGAGACTCTGTACATATGTTACCTGTTATTACTGTTGAAAATGTTAATTTTTCATGTTTAAAACAAAAATGTCCTCAGTCCAGGAGTACTGATCTCACCTAGGGGGGAATGTGATGCCCTGCATCCACAGGTACCCACAGGCCTTCCTAGAACACAGATGAAAATCCAGAGCAGGTACACCAGTACAAGTAACACTTTCCACCCCAGCACAGTAGGGGGAGGTCAACTTACTGCCCTTAGACAAGATCTCCTATAAATATTGATGCTGGGGAGAAGTTAGTCAGAGTGTGCAAACGCTAAGAGAGCTGCAAATACGTCCTGGTGATCGGTGCCATGTTAGGCCCAAACTGGTGACCCTGAACTGCCTTTGAGCAGTCCTGCCAAGCCCAGGATTGGAGACGGAAGGCAAGGAGAGAAAGGAAGAAGGAAAGTGGGAACAGAGGAGCCAGCATAAGCCGCAAGTGGCCATGACTCGGCCGCAAGGGGGCAGCACCGGAACTATGATGTCAATAGAGGGTTTTCCTCCTGCCAAGATGTCGTCCTGCGGCCACGTCGTAAGTCACCAATGGCTGTATGGTGGAGACGTTACATGAGCCATGATTGGCCCGGACAGTACACAGGTATCTTTAAATAGCCCTGATCTTTGCACACATGCACCACAGCCCCTGAAGAAAGCAGGGAAACACGTGTCGGGGCTTCTCTGACACTCAGTCTGCCTCATTCACTATGGGTATGAATTTGTGATGTGACACATCTACTCAGGAAGTGCTGAAGGCACATAGCGATACTGGTGGGATCTAGTGGCTTATTGGGGCTCTGGTCTTATGAAACATTGTTTGTGTGGAACTAATTATAGTGTATTGACTACTGCTCAGCCATGTATTCTATAGGTCTGATACCAGTATTGCCTTTTTGTACACTGTAAATACTGAGTTTTATATATTTACTGCATACTCTGTGAGTTGTATTATTGGCACTGAGTTTCTCTTTTCCCTTTTTGCCTGACTTGTCCTCCTTATCCATTCACAGTATCAAATCCTGTTTGTTGCATTGCACTTTTTCATTAAACGTTGAATTTTTAACTGCATACAAACCTGTGATTTGATTCTATATATGGGATGCATTTATACGTATTTTGGTCCGTTGTTTTTAGGGGAGAGAGACTGCGCACAGGGGGGAGACATACACAGCAAGGGGAGAGACAGTGCATGGCGTGAAAAGCACAAAGAGGGGAGAGATAGCCCATGGGGTGGGAGAGACTGCGCACAGGAGGGAGAGATGTTACAAAAAAACCTGATCAGGTAAAAACGCAAACATTGGCACTTCATTTCAGCAATCTCATAAACTTTGCTCGCATACCAAAAATGTATTCCTTTTTTGTGCAAGCACGCAGCACAAAAAAACAGATTACAAACGCACAGTGTGCACTTAGCCTTACAGTATTTGGCTATTTTGTACATTTCCATAATCAAAGTTGTGCAACAGGATGGCTATGGCTTGGAGTGTTAAACCTGCTCTGATTCACTAAAATCAGTACCGTATATATTTTAAACCCTTATTAAATAATGTATGGTTTTTCAGCAAGAAATGTGTGCAGAATACCTTTCAATGCAGTTTGCCAACCTATTAGTCTATTGCTCGTCCTGTACCTTCCATCCATTTGCAATGTACATCACTAACATGGGAGTTGAGGTGTAAAAAGAGCAAAAGAGAGATCATTAGAAAAGTTTCCGAGCCCATGTATTTTACATGAGAGTGTTGGGTCTCCGAGTTAACTGTGACATTGCGTTTCTAGGTTATACATTAGGCACATTTTATATAACTTTAAATCACTGTCTAGAATTTTGTCTTAAATCTGGATTTTCACTTAGATTTAACCCATATTTGGGTCTTAGAATTATTTCCAATAGTAATGTGAGACATATTTCATATACTCCTTAATATCTTCTGCTTCTTCCCCACCAATATGCTTGCCGGAGGCAAATTCAACACCTTAGCCTGAAAATGAAAAAATAAGAGATGCTATGTAGGTTCACCTCCAAAAAGCTGGCATCTGCAATGGGGCACTGTATTATTATGTCTGTACGTAAAATTTGATTAGCATAGCATATGTAATAATAATAATAATAATAATAATAAGAATCATAATAATAATATTTTATTTTGCATATTAAGAGTGAAAAATGCAAATATAATTCAAATGTAGCATTACAAATGCCAGCTACGCCATATTACTGATCATTTGCACTGACTTTCACACTTCAACTTATCTCTCTCTCCCTATCAATTTAATTTTTGTACTGGCAGACTATTACACTCATCTTCTTTAGTTCAGCAATTGTACAATATATTACTATCAATTTTTTTCTACAAGGTATGCAGGCGGCTCTGTGGGTAGCAGAGTATACAGGCGGCTCTATAGGTAGCAGAGTATACAGGCGGCTCTGTGGGTAGCAGATTATACAGGTGGTTCTGTGGGTAGCAGAGTATAGAGGCGGCTCTGTGGGTAGCAGAGTATAGAGGCGGCTCTGTGGGTAGCAGAGTATAGAGGCGGCTCTGTGGGTAGCAGAGTATACAGGCGGGTCTATGGGTAGCAGAGTATACAGGCGGCTCTGTGGGTAGCAGATTATACAGGTGGTTCTGTGGGTAGCAGAGTATAGAGGCGGCTCTGTGGGTACCAGAGTATAGAGGGGGCTCTGTGGGTAGCAGAGTATACAGGCGGGTCTGTGGGTAGCAGAGCATAGAGGCGGCTCTGTGGGTAGCAGAGCATAGAGGCGGCTCTGTGGGTAGCAGAGTATAGAGGGGGCTCTGTGGGTAGCAGAGTATAGAGGCGGCTCTGTGGGTAGCAGAGTATAGAGGCGGCTCTGTGGGTAGCAGAGTATAGAGGCGGCTCTGTGGGTAGCAGAGTACAGAGGCGGCTCTGTGGGTAGCAGAGTATACAGGCGGGTCTGTGGGTAGCAGAGTATGCAGGTGGCTCTGTGGGTAGCAGAGTATACAGGCGGCTCTGTGGGTAGCAGAGTATACAGGCGGCTCTGTGGGTAGCAGAGTATACAGGTGGCTCTGTGGGTAGCAGAGTAGAGAGGCGGCTCTGTGGGTAGCAGAGTATGGAGGCGGCTCTGTGGGTAGCAGAGTATACAGGCGGCTCTGTGGGTAGCAGAGTATACAGGCGGCTCTGTGGGTAGCAGAGTATACAGGCGGCTGTGTCGGTAGCAGAGTATACAGGCAGCTCTGTGGGTAGCAGAGAATAGAGGCGGCTGTGTGGATAGCAGAGTATAGAGGGGGCTGTGTGGGTAGCAGAGTATAGAGGGGGCTGTGTGTGTAGCAGAGTATAGAGGGGGTCAGTGGGTAACAGAGTATAGCGGGGGTCAGTGGGTAGCAGACTATAGAGGGGGTCAGTGGGTATCAGAGTATAGAGGCGGGTCAGTGGGTAGCAGAGTATAGAGGCAGCTCTGTGGGTAGCAGAGTATAGAGGGGGCTCTGTAGGTAGCAGAGTATAGAGACAGCTCTGTGGGTAGCAGAGTATAGAGGCGGCTCTGTGGGTAGCAGAGTATAGAGGCGGCTCTGTGGGTAGCAGAGTATAGAGGCGGCTATGTGGGTAGCAGAGTATAGAGGGGGTCAGTGGGTAGCAGAGTATACAGGCGGCTGTGTGGGTAGCAGAGTATACAGGCGGCATTGTTGGTAGCAGAGTATAGAGGCGGCTGTGTGGATAGCAGAGTATAGAGGGGGCTGTGTGGGTAGCAGAGTATAGAGGGGCTGTGTGGGTAGCAGAGTATAGAGGGGGTCAGTGGGTAGCAGAGTATAGAGGGGGTCAGTGGGTATCAGAGTATAGAGGCGGGTCAGTGGGTAGCAGAGTATAGAGGGGGCTCTGTGGGTAGCAGAGTATAGAGGCAGCTCTGTGGGTAGCAGAGTATAGAGGCGGCTCTGTGGGTAGCAGAGTATAGAGTCGGCTATGTGGGTAGCAGAGTATAGAGGCGGCTATGTGGGTAGCATAGTATAGAGGGGTCAGTAGGTAGCAGAGTATAGAGGGGGTCAATGGGTAGCAGAGTATAGAGGCAGCTCTGTGGGTAGCAGAGTATGGAGGCAGGCTCTGTGGGTAGCAGAGTATGTAGGCGGCTCTGTGGGTAGCAGAGTATGGAGGCGGCTCTATGGTGGAAGGGTGAGGGGAGAAGCGGCTCAGTGGTGGAGGGGTGAGGAGAGAAGCGGCTCAGTGGTGGAAGGGTGAGGAGAGAAGCGGCTCTGTGGTGGAGGGGTGAGGAGAGAAGCGGCTCTGTGGTGGAGGGGTCAGGAGAGAAGCGGCTCAGTGGTGGAGGGGTCAGGAGAGAAGCAGTTCAGTGGTGGAGGGGTGAGGAGAGAAGCGGCTCAGTGGTGGAGGGGTAAGGAGAGATGCGGCTCAGTGGTGGAGGGGTGAGGAGAGAAGCGGCTCTGGGCTGTAGGGGTGAGGAGAGAAGCGGCTCTGTGGTGGAGGGGTGAGGAGAGAAGCAGCTCTGTGGTGGAGGGGTGAGGAGAGAAGCGGTTCTGGGCTGGAGGGGTGAGGAGAGAAGCGGGTCTGGGCTGGAGGGGTGAGGAGAGAAGCGGCTCTGGGCTGGAGGGGTGAGGAGAGAAGCGGCCCTGGGCTGGAAGGGTGAGGAGAGAAGCGGCTCTGTGGTGGAGGGGAGAGGAGAGAAGCGGCTCTAGGCTTGAGGGGTGAGGAGAGAAGCGGCTCTGGGCTGGAGGGGTGAGGAGAGAAGCGGCTCTGTGGTGGAGGGGTGAGGAGAGAAGTGGCTCTGTGGTGGAGGGGTGAGGTGGGAAGCGTCTCTGGGCTGGAGGGGTGAGAAGATAAGCGGCTCTGGGCTGGAGTGGTGAGGAGAGAAGCGGCTCTGTGCTGGAGGGGTGAGGAGAGAAGTGGCTCTGGGCTGGAGGGGTGAGGAGAGAAGCGGCTCTGGGCTAGAGGGGTGAGGAGAGAAATGGCTCTGGCATGGAGGGGTGAGGAGAGAAGTGGCTCTGGGCTGGAGGGGTGAGGAGATAAGCGGCTCTGGGCTGGAGTGGTGAGGAGAGAAGCGGCTCTGGGCTGCAGGGGTGAGGAGAGAAGCGGCTCCGGGCTGGAGGGGTGAGGAGAGAAGCGGCTTTGTGGTGGAGGGGTGAGGAGAGAAGCAGCTCTGTGGTGGAGGGGTGAGGAGAGAAGCGGCTCTGGGCTGGAGGGGTGAGGAGAGAAGCGGCTCTGGGCTGGAAGGGTGAGGAGAGAAGCGGCCCAGGGCTGGAGGGGTGAGGAGATAAGCGGCTTTGGGCTGGAGGGGCATCCGATTGGTCCAGGACGCCGAGTCCTGGGCAATGGGATGGGCGTGCTGTGTTTACAACACAGCGCACAATCCGCTTGCAGGGGCGGTGGCGGCCAATGGGAGTGAGCGGGGCGTGTGAGGCTTTGCTCACTCCCATTGGCTGGCGCCGGGCACAGGACAACGTCAGTGGGTCCCGGCAGGCGCCAACAGCCCCTACACCGCAAGTCCAGCAGCAGCGAGGCCCCAGCGGTGAGCGAGGGGTGGAAGGCACCGCTGGCATCCAGGCAGCGTCGACCTGGCGGCGGGGCGGACGGTTGGCAGGATGTCAGCGGTGTGAGGTAGTGCGGCTGCGGCTAGCGATGACACAACGCGTCATCGCTCGCAGTGCCACAAAGGATTTTGGGATTCGGCTGCAACGGGCGAATCCCAAACTGGCGATTTTATAAGTAGATATGTGTATAAACTGTATATGTACATGTATCTATATATGTGTATATACAGTATATGTAAATATATCTATATATGTGTATATACTGTATATATGTGTATATATATAATATATATGTGTATATTCTGTATATATATATCTGTGTGTATATAGTGTATATGTATATATGTGTACATACTGTAAATCTATATATGTGTATATACTGTATATCTATATATGTGTTGTGTATATAGTGTATATGTATATGTGGGTATATAGTGTATGTCTATGTGTATATACTGTATATCCATATGTGTGTATATACTGTATATCGATAGATGTGTATATACTGTATATCTATATGTGAGTATATACTGTATATCTATGTATATGTGTATATACTATATATCTATATATGTGTATATACTGTGTATCTATCAATATGTGTGTATATACTGTATATCTACATGTATATATGTGTATATACTGTATATGTATCTGTGTGTATATACTGTATATGTATGTATTTATGTGTATATACTGTATAGTGATATGTGTGTATATACAGTATATCAACATCAATGTATATATGTGTATATACTGCATATCTATATATGTGTACATACTATATATCTATATATATTGTGAGGCACCGCCGGCATGATCCGCATGGCCGGGGTACATCACATGTAGGATCAGAGGATGATCCTGTGCACACTGGCCGGTTTTCCTGTGATGGTAATACTGTGTGAACCAACCTGAACACAATGAGTTCATGAGCCTAATGAGCGGCAGTGAGAGTGAGAGGAGTCCATAAAGAATAGGATGTGATGAGTGAGTGCTGACAACCCGGAACACAGGGAGTTAACCTGAGCTGTGTGGAAGCTGATGATTAGCAGCTGAGGGGGTGTGTCCAGGTGGGAGTGGCTGGCACGATAAGAGCCGGCCACCTGTTTGATTGAGACCAGAGATTACCAGCCAGAGATTACCAGCCTGTGATTGAGATGGAAGCTGAGACCAGCCCAGTGCAGAGCAGTCCAGAGGCTGTGTGAATGAAGGGAGCATGCTAGCTCCATGCCGGTGCCAAGATCCGTGGTTGTGATAGCACCTGGTGGGGAAGCCGTGGCTGAACCCGGTGGATACTGGTCCGGGCGTGGGGTGAAACACGTCCGGGAAAGGAGCCCGTGGGGGACGCTTGGTGGACCCGTATCCAGGTAGCGAGACCCGGATCCGTGCCCGGTAAGACAGCGGTTCCCGTGTAACGGAGAGAGCTGTGTGTGATTAATGCCAGGCGGGCATAACCGCTATTGGGTCCGACTAGGCAGTCGGTAAGGACCCGTTGATGTATGAGGGCTTAGGCAATGGCCCTGAATGTGAGATGATGGCCTAGATGTAAGAGCCATGTATAACGATGTGTGGAGAGACAGTGACCCAGCTGGTATGGATGATGTTGGAGGCGTTCCGTCCTTGGGACGAGAGGGAGGCTTGCCCTGCTGCTTGCAGAGGGTACCTGATCCCTCAACCACGACCTCTAATGGGGTGAGTGTGCCTGTGGTGCCAGAGACAGGGGTAAGAGGGCTCCAGTAGGTAACGGATGTAGAGGTTCCCGTCTCCTATGGTTTGCCAATCCCTGTAATGGGCCATGGAGGGGCCACAGTCCATGGATGTGGGCTGTGAGCAGGTGTGTGATCCATGGACGTTTGAATGATGGATCACATACGGTGTGTAAGGACCCGGTCAGGCAGGATTCCTGACTACGGGTGAGTGTTGAGTCATCATGCTGGGGGACTAAAGCCAGGCGGCAGGTACCGCCATTGGGACCCACAGGGCCGTTGAGGCGTATGTAACGAAGGTCAGAAGCAGGGGTTAGAAGGGCTCCCGTACTGGGTAACGCGTGGTTAGGCCGGAGGCCGCAGCCACGGGTTACTAGGGTTTGCCAATCCCTGTTATGAACCCGGAAGGGTCATCATCGAAGTATATCAAATGTATTTATTATAAAGGTACTGTAAGATGTGTAAGTAGGCCGGAGGCCGTAGCCACCACGGGAGCTGTTAGTAGAGCTCCAATGGGGACAGAGAGTCGTGGTTACAGGTCCCGGGTTACTATAAATCGTTATGTGCAATATAAGTGTTGTGATGTTAAATGTAAATGTATGGTGTTTATGTAAAGTGTTGTTAATCAATGTGATATGTGTGAAACATGCTACCCGGGTTATGTGATTAATATGTGAAAATAAACGGGTAGACATTGGTTAACTTAAAGACACGTGTTCTTGTCGTTTTGCAAGCGGGTTCCCCGGTTGCTACCTCACATATGGTGGAGAATGCGGGCAAGGTTGCCCGGTGAGGAATGCACCCCAGTTACAAAGGGGGGTTGGTACAGCCGAGGGCTGTGGTGCCGGAGCACCTTATATGGACATTTCTGTTGATGCACTTTATATGGACTTGGTTGCTATGGGCAACCGCACGACGCACCCTAGCCTCTTGCCGGTGACCTGGCGAGGTCACGAAGACGTCGTACTCAAAGTATCGGGCGGCCCTAGGGGTCCCGAAGTCAAAGTCGGCGTGATCAAGGTTCCGGTGGCCCGAGGGGTCACGAAGTTGCCAAGACAACGCCACATCCGGATTCTATGAACTGTGTTTGCCCCTGCTGGTTTAAGCAAGGAGGGGGGAGGTTGGACAGGAGTCACAGGTATACAAACCGGGAGCGGTGCCACAAGGTGTTGTATGGTGGCCCGGCTCCTATGGCAGTGTGTTCATCCCCCACTGGTCTGAACAAGGAGGGGGGAGGTTAGGACACGGTTTACCGGTGTCCTAGGTGTACAAGCCGGCAGTGTGTGTGACCCTTATTCACAAGCCAGGAGCGACGCTGTCACCCGACTTGTCAGGGCCGTGTGTTTAACCCCTACCCACGGGTGTAAACAAGGAGGGGGGTATGTGAGGCACCGCCGGCATGATCCGCATGGCCGGGGTACATCACATGTAGGATCAGAGGATGATCCTGTGCACACTGGCCGGTTTTCCTGTGATGGTAATACTGTGTGAACCAACCTGAACACAATGAGTTCATGAGCCTAATGAGCGGCAGTGAGAGTGAGAGGAGTCCATAAAGAATAGGATGTGATGAGTGAGTGCTGACAACCCGGAACACAGGGAGTTAACCTGAGCTGTGTGGAAGCTGATGATTAGCAGCTGAGGGGGTGTGTCCAGGTGGGAGTGGCTGGCACGATAAGAGCCGGCCACCTGTTTGATTGAGACCAGAGATTACCAGCCAGAGATTACCAGCCTGTGATTGAGATGGAAGCTGAGACCAGCCCAGTGCAGAGCAGTCCAGAGGCTGTGTGAATGAAGGGAGCATGCTAGCTCCATGCCGGTGCCAAGATCCGTGGTTGTGATAGCACCTGGTGGGGAAGCCGTGGCTGAACCCGGTGGATACTGGTCCGGGCGTGGGGTGAAACACGTCCGGGAAAGGAGCCCGTGGGGGACGCTTGGTGGACCCGTATCCAGGTAGCGAGACCCGGATCCGTGCCCGGTAAGACAGCGGTTCCCGTGTAACGGAGAGAGCTGTGTGTGATTAATGCCAGGCGGGCATAACCGCTATTGGGTCCGACTAGGCAGTCGGTAAGGACCCGTTGATGTATGAGGGCTTAGGCAATGGCCCTGAATGTGAGATGATGGCCTAGATGTAAGAGCCATGTATAACGATGTGTGGAGAGACAGTGACCCAGCTGGTATGGATGATGTTGGAGGCGTTCCGTCCTTGGGACGAGAGGGAGGCTTGCCCTGCTGCTTGCAGAGGGTACCTGATCCCTCAACCACGACCTCTAATGGGGTGAGTGTGCCTGTGGTGCCAGAGACAGGGGTAAGAGGGCTCCAGTAGGTAACGGATGTAGAGGTTCCCGTCTCCTATGGTTTGCCAATCCCTGTAATGGGCCATGGAGGGGCCACAGTCCATGGATGTGGGCTGTGAGCAGGTGTGTGATCCATGGACGTTTGAATGATGGATCACATACGGTGTGTAAGGACCCGGTCAGGCAGGATTCCTGACTACGGGTGAGTGTTGAGTCATCATGCTGGGGGACTAAAGCCAGGCGGCAGGTACCGCCATTGGGACCCACAGGGCCGTTGAGGCGTATGTAACGAAGGTCAGAAGCAGGGGTTAGAAGGGCTCCCGTACTGGGTAACGCGTGGTTAGGCCGGAGGCCGCAGCCACGGGTTACTAGGGTTTGCCAATCCCTGTTATGAACCCGGAAGGGTCATCATCGAAGTATATCAAATGTATTTATTATAAAGGTACTGTAAGATGTGTAAGTAGGCCGGAGGCCGTAGCCACCACGGGAGCTGTTAGTAGAGCTCCAATGGGGACAGAGAGTCGTGGTTACAGGTCCCGGGTTACTATAAATCGTTATGTGCAATATAAGTGTTGTGATGTTAAATGTAAATGTATGGTGTTTATGTAAAGTGTTGTTAATCAATGTGATATGTGTGAAACATGCTACCCGGGTTATGTGATTAATATGTGAAAATAAACGGGTAGACATTGGTTAACTTAAAGACACGTGTTCTTGTCGTTTTGCAAGCGGGTTCCCCGGTTGCTACCTCACAATATGTGTATATAAACTGTATATCTACATCTATATATGTGTATATACTGTATATGTATATGTATCTGTGTGTATATACTGTGTATCTATATATGTGTGTATATACTGTATATCTACATCTATGTATATATGTGTATATAGTGTATATGTATCTGTGTGTATATACTGTATATTTATATACATGTATAGATGTGTATGTATATAGTGTATATCTATATTTATCTGTGTGTATATACTGTGTATCAATATATATCTAGCTGTGTGTATATCTACTATATAATTGCCGTAGGCACGTTTGTGTCGGACCCCGGCACGCCGTGGCTTTGTCACTATGTGACGTCACCACGGCGAAGCATTGGCCGCGTAGCGGCCAATGCGAGTCGCTGGCCTGCGCGAGCAATGGCCGCGAGGCCATTGCTCGCGCAGCCTGAGTAGGAGCACACATTCCCCTATACACAGTATACCCCTCAGGACCGGAGCGGAGGCGGCGGTCACCACCCGGAGGGCAGAGTGAGGAGCAGCAGCAGCCGGGAGAGCGGCGCCCCCATGTCCCAGTATACCCCTCAGGACCGGAGCGGAGGCGGCGGTCACCACCCGGAGGGCAGAGTGAGGAGCAGCAGCAGCCGGGAGAGCGGCGCCCCCATGTCCCAGTATACCCCTCAGGACCGGAGCGGAGGCGGCGGTCACCACCCGGAGGGCAGAGTGAGGAGCAGCAGCAGCCAGGAGAGCGGCGCCCCCATGTCCCGGGGGCGGAGGACGGGGACGAGGCGCTCTGCTCCCGGGGGCGGAGGACGGGACGAGGCGCTGTACTCTCCGGGCTCCTGTGTGAGGCGGCGGGTGCAGGCCCGGCTCCCGGTCACTGTCTCCGGTGAGGCTGGGAACTCTGCCCGGACTCACAGAGCCCCGCTGCGGGATGGGAACTCTGCCCGGACTCACAGAGCCCCGCTGCGGGATGGGAACTCTGCCCGGACTCACAGAGCCCCGCTGTGGGAACCTGCGGCCTCTGACTGGACTCAGTCTCCAGTCTCTGCGCCAGAGAGGGAGGAGGAAGGGAACAGGAGGTGCCGGCACCCAGAGCACCCCGAGAGCAGGAGCCATCCTGAGCTGTTCACACCGTCCTGCTCACTGATGAGGAAGCAGCTGGGAGAAAGCACAGACCGCATCCTCCATACTTCACAGCGTCCGCTCCTCTCTGCAGTGCTGGCACCGGCCCAGGGACCTTATACTGAGGTGATGGAGAGGATGCTGGCGATGGAAGTATTTCGCCGCCACTCTGCCCCCCCCGGCCTCCACTGACCACTCTGCCCCCCGGCCTCTGCTGACCACTCTGTCCCCCTTGATCTCCGCTGACCACTTTGCCCCCCTGGCCGCCGCTGACCACTCTGCCCCCCTTCCCTCCACTGACCACTCTGCCCCCCCACCCTCCGCTGACCACTCTGCCCCCCCAGCCTCCGCTGATCACCCTGCCCCCCCACCTTCGCTGACCACTCTGCCCCCCCCTTGGGCCTACGCTGACCACTCTGCCCCCCCCGTTCTCTGCTGACCACTCTGCCTTCCGTCCTCCACTGATAAACTGCCCTCCGTCCTTCGCTGACCATTCTGCCCTCCGTCCTCCGCTGACCACTGAGCCACCGTGCAGTGCTGACCACTGAGCCACCGTGCAGTGCTCACCACTGAGCCACCGTACAGTGCTGACCACTGAGCCACCGTACAATGCTGACCACTGAACCACCGTACAGTGCTGACCACTGAGCCACCGTACAGTGCTGACCACTGAGCCACCGTACAGTGCTGACCACTAAGCCACCGTACAGTGCTGACCACTGAGCCACCGTACAGTGCTGACCACTGAGCCACCGTACAGTGCTGACCACTGAGCCACCGTACAGTGCTGACCACTGAGCCACCATATACAGTGCTAACCACTGAGCCACCATATACAGTGCTAACCACTGAGCCACCATATACAGTGCTAACCACTGAGCCACCATATACAGTGCTAACCACTGAGCCACTGTACAGTGCTGACCACAGCCACCGTACAGTGCTGACCACTGAGCCATCGTAGAGTGCTGACCACTGATCCACCATATACAGTGCTAACCACTGAGCCACCATATACTGTGCTAACCACTGAGCCACTGTACAGTGCTGACCACTGAGCCACCGTGCAGTGCTGACCACTGAGCCACCGTACAGTGCTGACCACTGAGACACCGTACAGTGCTAACCACTGAGCCACCTTACAGTGCTAACCACTGAGCCACTGTACAGTGCTAACCACTGAGCCAGCATACAGTGCTAACCACTGAGCCACCATAAAGTGTTAACCACTGACTCACCGTATACAATGTTAAACACTCAGCCACCATACAGTGCTAATCACTCAGCCACCTTATACAGTGCTAACCACTGAGCCACCTTATACAGTGCTAACCACTGACCCACCATACTGTGCTAACCAATGAGCCTCCATACAAAGTTAAGCACTCTGCCTCCATATAGTGCTAACCACTGAGCGGCCGTATACTGTGCTAACCACTGAGTCACCCATACTTTGCTAAACACTAAGCCACCGCGCAGTGCTAACCACTGAGCCACCGCGCTGTGCTAACCACTGAACCACCATACTGTGCTAACCACTAAGCCACCGTACAATGCTAACCACTGAGCCACCATACTGTCCTAACTACTGAGCCACCGTGCAGTGCTAAACATTGATCCACCATACAGTGCTAACCACTGAGCCACCGTACAGTGCTAACCACTGAGCCACCTTACAGTGCTAACCACTGAGCCACTGTACAGTGCTAGCCACTGAGCCAGCATACAGTGCTAACCACTGAGCCACCATATACAGTGCCAACCACTGAGGCACCATACAGTGCTAATCATAACATTTTCAAATAATCCCCATAGAAAGTATAGGGGGACTTGCGGCAGGTGCGGCAAGTGCGGTTTTGCACTTGCGGCAGGTGCGGCCGCGAAAAAAAACGCGGTCAGCCGTGGTTTATTTCACGGCCGCACCTGCCGCAAGTGCAAAACCGCACTTGCCGCACCTGCCGCAAATCCCCCTATACTTTCTATGGGGATTATTTGAAAATGTTAAAAAAAATTAAAAAATATTCTAGACACCCGATGCATTTGCATCGGGCTCACAGCTAGTACTGTATATCTATATATATAATTGTGTGGATAAAGTGTATATCTATACAGTATCTATCTGTGTGTATATAGTGTATATGTATATATGTGTATATATTATACTAGATGGTGGCCCGATTCTAAAGAATCGGGTAGTCTAGAATGTATATAGAGTTTATTTAGTAATAGGGGAGTGCTGTGAAATTAATTGTGTGTATACAGGCGGCTCAGTGGTTAGCAGAGTATACGGTGGCTCAGTGGTCAGCAGTGAGTGCGGTGGCTCAGTGGTTAGCAGTGAGTGCGGTGGCTCAGTGGTCAGCAGTGAGTGCGGTGGCTCAGTGGTCAGCAGTGAGTGCGGTGGCTCAGTGGTCAGCAGTGAGTGCGGTGGCTCAGTGGTCAGCATTGAGTGCGGTGGCTCAGTGGTCAGCAGTGAGTGCGGTGGCTCAGTGGTCAGCAGTGAGTGCGGTGGCTCAGTGGTCAGCAGTGAGTGCGGTGGGTCAGTGGTCAGCAGTGAGTGCGGTGGCTCAGTGGTCAGCAGTGAGTGCGGTGGCTCAGTGGTCAGCAGAGAGTGCGGTGGCTCAGTGGTCAGCAGTGAGTGCAGCACAGGCTGGAGGGGGCAGAGGCTGGAGGGGGAAAGGAGGGAGGAGGCAGAGGAGGCAGAAACTGGAGGGGTTAGAGGAGGGAGGGGTCAGAGGAGGGAGGGGGCGGAGGCTGGGGGGCGAGGAGAGCGGAGGCTGGGGGGGCAGAGGAGAGCGGAGGCTGGGGGGGCAGAGGAGAGCGGAGGCTGGGGGGGGCAGAGGAGAGCGGAGGCTGGGGGGGGCAGAGGAGAGCGGAGGCGGGGGGGGCAGAGGAGAGCGGAGGCTGGGGGGGCAGAGGAGAGCGGAGGCTGGGGGGGCAGAGGAGGGGGGAAGGCTGGGGGGCAGAGCGAGGCAGGATGGAGAAGGCAGGGCAGGATGGAGGCGGCAGGGCAGGATGGAGATGGCAGGGCAGGATGGTGGTGGGGGAGGGGGGAGGATGTAGGGGGCGGGGCAGGATGTTGGCGGGGGGTGAGGATGGTGGTGGGGGTGCGGGATGGAGTCGGGGGGGCAGGATGGTGTTGGGGGGCAGGATGGATAGGGGGGCAGGATGGATAGGGGGGGCAGGATGGAGGCGCTCCTCCTGACCCCTTCCGCTCCCCGCGGCACCCGTCCCTCTGGGCCTCCAGTCTCTGCGGCCGCCCTCCCTCTGGGGCTGCACACCCCCCTCCCCTTCATGGTGATAATAAAAATAAAAAAACCTCAGTGAGGATACTTACCCTGCGGCGGCTCGCTCCACCCGTCTTGTAGGTGGCAGGACAGGAGCTGTCGTTGGCTGGGAAACCGATCTGCTGGGGGTGAGTGGGCAAAGCGGGGGTCAGTGGGCAGAGTGGGGGATGAGTGGGAAGAGCAGGGGTTAGTGGGCAGAGTCATTGGGCATAGCAGGGGTCAGTGGGCATAATCAGTAGTCAGAGCAGGGTCAGTAGGCAGAGCTGGGGTCTGTGGGCAGAGCTGGGGTCAGTGGGCATGGTCAGTAGCCAGAGGGGGGGGGGGTAGGTAGGCAGAGCAGGGTCAGAGGGCAGAGCGGGGGTGAGTGGGCAGAGTGGGGGGTGAATGGGCAGAGCATGGTCAGTGAGCAGGATTGGGGCATCAGTGGTCAGAGCAGGGTCATAGCGGGGGTCAGTGGTCAGAGCAGGGGTTAATGGGCAGAGTGATTGGGCAGAGCAGGGGTCAGTGGGCACAGTCAGTAGGCACAGCAGGGGTTATTGGGAAAAATCAGTGGGTAGAGCAGGGGTGAGTGGGCAGAGCAGGGGTGAGTGGGCACAGTCAGTGAGCAGAGCAGGGGTCAGCGGGCAGAGCGGGGGTGAGTGGGCAGAGCAGGGTTTAGTGGGCATAGCAAGGGTTATTGGGCACAGTCAGTGGGCAGAACAGGGGTTAGTGGGCAGAGCGGCGGTCAGTGGGCACAGTGAGTGGGCAGAGAAGGGTGAGTGGGTAGAGCATGGGTGAGTGGGCACGGTCAGTTGGCAGAGCAGGGGTCAGTGGGCATGGTGAAAGGGCAGAGCGGGGGGTGAGTGAACAGAGGGTGGTCAGTGGGCAGGCCAGGGTGAGTGGTAAAAGCAGGGGCGAGTGGGCAGAGCGGGGGTGAGTGGGCAGAGCGGGAGTAAATGAGCAGAGCAGGGTCAGTAGGCAGTGTGAGGGGTCAGTGGCCAGAGCATGGTCAGTGGGCAGTGTGAGGGGTAAGTGGGCATAGCATGTTCAGTGGGCAGTGTGAGGCGTGAGTGGGCAGTGTGAGGGGTCAGTGGGCAGTGTGAGGGGTCAGTGGGCAGAGCAGGGTCAGTGTGAGGGGTGAGTGGGCAGAGCAGGGTCAGTGGGGTGTGTGAGGGGTCAGTGGGCAGAGCAGGGTGAGTGGGCATTGAGGGGTCAGTGGGCAGAGCATGTTCAGTGGGCAGAGGAGGGTCAGTGGGCAGTGTGAGGGGTCAGTGGGCTGAGCAGGGTGAGTGGGCAGAGCAGGGTCAGTGAGGGGTCAGTGGGCAGAGCAGGGTCAGTGTGAGGGGTCAGTGGGGGGTGAGTAGGCAGAGCAGGATGAGTGGCCAGTGTGAGGGGTCAATGGGGCGAGCAGGGTGAGTGGGCAGAGCATGGTCAGTGGGCATAATGGTGGGTGAGTGGACAGAGAGGGGGTGAGTGAGCAGAGAGGGGGTGAGTGGGCAGAATGTGGGTGAGGGGGCAGAGAGGGGGTGAGTGGGCAGAGTTTGGGGGTGAGTGGTCAGAGTGGGGGTCAGTGGTCAGAGTGGGGGTCAGTGGGCAGAGCAGGGGCAGAGTGGGGGTGAGGGGGGCAGAGGGGGTGAGTGGGCAGAGTTGGGGGGTGAGTGGGCAGAGTTGGGGTCAGTGGTCAGAGTGGGGGTGAGTGGGCAGGGTGAGAGTGGGGGTCAATGGTCAGAGTGGGGGTGGGTGGGCAGAGCAGGGTCAGGGGCAGAGTGGGGGTCAGTGTGCAGAGTGGGGGTGAGGGGGCAAAGAGGGGGTCAGGGGGAAGAGTAGGGGGGTGAGTGGGCAGAGTTTGGGGGTGAGTGGGCAGAGTGAGGGTCAGTGGTCAGAGTGGGGGTGAGTGGGCAGAGCAGGGTCAGGGGCAGAGAGAGGGTCAGTGTGCAGAGTGGGGGTGAGGGGGCAGAGAGGGGTTCAGGGGGAAGAGTAGGGGGGTGAGTGGGCAGAGTTTGGGGGTGAGTGGGCAGAGTGGGGGCCAGTGGTCAGAGTGGGGGTCAGTGGGCAGAGCAGGGGCAGAGTGGGGGTCAGTGTGCAGAGTGGGGGTGAGGGGGGCAGAGAGGGGTTCAGGGGGAAGAGTAGGGGGGTGAGTGGGCAGAGTTTGGGGGTGAGTGGGCAGAGTGGGGGCCAGTGGTCAGAGTGGGGGTCAGTGGGCAGAGCAGTGGCAGAGTGGGGGTCAGTGTGCAGAGTGGGGGTGAGTGGGCAGGGTCAGGGGCAGAGTGGGGGTCAGTGGGCAGAGCAGGGGGTGAGGGGGGCAGAGGGGGTGAGTGGGCAGAGTTGGGGGGTGAGTGGGCAGAGTTGGGGTCAGTGGTCAGAGTGGGGGTCAGTGGGCAGAGCAGGGTCAGGGGCAGAGTGGGGGTCAGTGGGCAGAGTGGGGGTGAGGGGGCAGAGTGGGGGTGAGGGGGCAGAGAGGGGGTCAGGGGGAAGAGTAGGGGGGTGAGTGGGCAGAGTTTGGGTGGTGAGTGGGCAGAGTGGGGGCCAGTGGTCAGAGTGGGGGTCAGTGGGCAGAGCAGGGGCAGAGTGGGGGTGAGGGGGGCAGAGAGAGGGTGAGGGGGCAGAGTTGGGGGGTGAGTGGTCAGAGTGGGGGTCAGGGGCAGAGAGGGGTTCAGGGGGAAGAGTAGGGGGGTGAGTGGGCAGAGTTTGGGGGTGAGTGGGCAGAGTGGGGGCCAATGGACAGAGTGGGGGTCAGTGGGCAGAGCAGGGGCAGAGTGGGGGTCAGTGGGCAGAGTGGGGGTGAGGGGGCAGAGAGGGGGTCAGGGGGAAGAGTAGGGGGGTGAGTGGGCAGAGTGTGGGGGTGAGTGGGCAGAGTGGGGGCCAGTGGTCAGAGTGGGGGTCAGTGGGCAGAGCAGGGGCAGAGTGGGGGTGAGAGGGGGCAGAGAGGGGGTGAGTGGTCAGAGTGGGGGTCAGGGGTCAGTGTGGGGGTGGGTGGTCAGAGTGGGGGTCAGGGGCAGAGTGGGGGTCAGTGGTCAGTGTGGGGGTGGGTGGTCAGAGTGGGCGTCAGGGGCAGAGTGGGGGTCAGTGGTCAGTGTGGGGGTGGGTGGTCAGAGTGGGGGTCAGGGGCAGAGTGGGGGTCAGTGGTCAGTGTGGGGGTGGGTGGTCAGAGTGGGCGTCAGGGGCAGAGTGGGGGTCAGTGGTCAGTGTGGGGGTGGGTGGTCAGAGTGGGCGTCAGGGGCAGAGTGGGGGTCAGTGGTCAGTGTGGGGGTGGGTGGTCAGAGTGGGGGTCAGTGTGGGGGTCAGGGGCAGAGTGAGGGTCAGTGGTCAGTGTGGGGGTGGGTGGGCAGAGCGGGGGTGAGGAGATCGTGGGTCAGTGTGCAGCGCAGGGGGATGAATAGGCAGAGTAGGTGAGATCGGGACAGGACCTTTGATGACGTCACGGTCATGTGATATGTGACTCCACCCATCATCGTGACGTCATCAGAGGTCCTCAAGCCCCATGAATAGAGATCGTGGCTGGCTGGAGGGAGCTGTGGTAAGAGGCGGGGGGGTGACCGGAGAGTGGGGGGGGTGACAGGAGAGTGGGGGGGTGACAGGAGAGTGGGGGGTGACCGGAGAGTGGGGGGGTGACAGGAGAGTGGGGGGTGACCGGAGAGTGGAGGGCGGCTATGGTGACAGGCAGGGGGGTGATGGGGGCAGCGGGGGGAAGTGTTGTGACAGGCGGGGAGCGCGGGCAGTGGAGGATGGCTATGGTGACAGGCAGGGGGGTGATGGGGCAGCAGGGCTGTGGGCCGGATGTGGGTGGGCGCAGACGGGGCTCTGTGCAGGGCCGGTGGCTGGGGCTCTGTGGGTCTGGTGCTTCCGGTTCCGGTGTTTGACACAGGAGGGAGGCCATCACGGAAGCGGAAGCGGATTTTGGGCGGAAGTGGCCTTCGGGTTTTATATAATAGATATATAATAGATATATATCTGTGTGTACATAGTGTATATGTATCAGAGTATATATCCTGTATAGCTATATGTATGGATATATGTGTATAGTTTATATGTATATGTGTATATAGTGTATATGTATCTGTGTGTATAAACGGTATATCTATATGTATATATATGTGTATATAGACTGTATATGTGTATATATACTGTATATCTATATGTATCTATATATGTGTATACACGGTATATGTATGTATATACAGTATATGTATAGATATAAGTGTAGATAGAGTATATACCGTATATATGTGTGTATATACTGTATTACTATATGTGTATATAAACAGTATATCTATGTGTATATAGTGTATATGTATCTATATCTGTGTATATACTGTATATGTATATATAAGTGTATATAGTGTATATCTATATATGTGTATATACTGTATATCTATATATGTGTGTATATACTGTATATGTGTGTATATACTGTAGATGTACATGTATGTATATATGTGTATATATGCTATATCTATATCTGTATGTGTGTATATACTGTATATCAATATGTATCAATATATGTGTAGATACAGGATATCTATCGATATATGTGTATATAGTGTATATGTATCAATATATGTGTATATACTGTATGTGTATATGTGTATATACTGAATATAAATATATATAGATATGTGTATATAGTGTGTATGTATGGATATATGTGTATATAATGTATATGTATCAATATATGTGTATATACTGTATCTCTCTATATATGTGTATATAGTGTATATGTATCAATATATGTGTATATACTGTATCTCTCTATATATGTGTATATAGTGTATATGTATCTATGTGTATATATTGTATATGTATATATATGTGTATATAGTGTGTATGGTGACAGGACAATGGTGACAGGACAATTGTGTACAAGATAATTGTGTACGGACAATTGTGTACAGACAATTGTGTACAGGCCAATTGTGTCCAAGGACAATTGTGTACAAGGACAATTGTGTACAGGGCAATTGTGTACAAGGCAATTGTGTACAAGGCAATTGTGTACGGACAATTGTGTACAAGGCAATTGTGTACGGACAATTGTGTACAAGGCAATTGTGTACGGACAATTGTGTACAAGGCAATTGTGTACGGACAATTGTGTACAAGGCAATTGTGTACGGACAATTGTGTACGGACAATTGTGTACAGACAATTGTGTACAAGTGTGTACAAGGCAATTGTGTACGGACAATTGTGTACGGACAATTGTGTACAGACAATTGTGTACAAGTGTGTACAAGGCAATTGTGTACGGACAATTGTGTACGGACAATTGTGTACGGACAATTGTGTACGGACAATTGTGTACAAGGCAATTGTGTACGGACAATTGTGTACAGACAATTGTGTACAAGTGTGTACAAGGCAATTGTGTACGGACAATTGTGTACAAGGCAATTGTGTACGGACAATTGTGTACAGACAATTGTGTACAAGTGTGTACAAGGCAATTGTGTACGGACAATTGTGTACAAGGCAATTGTGTACGGACAATTGTGTACGGACAATTGTGTACAGACAATTGTGTACAAGTGTGTACAAGGCAATTGTGTACGGACAATTGTGTACAAGGCAATTGTGTACGGACAATTGTGTACGGACAATTGTGTACAGACAATTGTGTACAAGTGTGTACAAGGCAATTGTGTACGGACAATTGTGTACGGACAATTGTGTACAGACAATTGTGTACAAGTGTGTACAAGGCAATTGTGTACGGACAATTGTGTACAAGGCAATTGTGTACGGACAATTGTGTACGGACAATTGTGTACAGACAATTGTGTACAAGTGTGTACAAGGCAATTGTGTACGGACAATTGTGTACAACGCAATTGTGTACGGACAAGTGTGTACGGACGATTATTTACAGACAAGTATAGGGAAAACAAAAAATTAAACGTCCAAAAAAAGGAAATACTTTATTCATCATTGATTTTAACGTAAGATTGCTTATTGAATAACAGTTTCAAAGCTTCTTCTATTCTTATTCTACAAATATTGCTGGTCTTGTCTATCGTGCCTGCATGTTGCTGATCGCTCGTAGATACCGCAGCTTGTCTCCTTGATTGTGATAATCAGCCACTTTCACACGCAGTCGTTCAGCTAGCTGGACATACTTGCTTCGTGGATGCTCAACATTCAGTACCTCAGCATTCTGGGCTGTAAGTCTATGAATTGCCATGTCACTAATGAGTCCGTTGAACAGTTTCCACACGGTAGGATGAGCACAAAGAAAGAGTGCTTGTAAGGCGTTATGAAACCCCTCGCAGCAATTCGTGGTCTTGGGGGCAGAGGCCAAAGCGTCAGCATAATGATTCCAGACCTCTGGAGTAAACCTTGCGTTTCGAAAGCGTCCACCTACTCCTGGCCCCCTAACGTAGGTATGCTCAAAGTAGGAGAGGAGCTGATTGGTAGCATCATCATCAGGGAAGATTTGGGCTAGTTCGTCATACCTTGCACTTACTTCGGCTGGTGGGACAAACGCCAAGGAGGCCAAAGATTTTACCTTGAGATTGAACTCTCCATCCTCAGCCTCAAATTCAGCCTTTAGGCCCAGCTCATTGACCTTTCGAATAATGGACTGGCTCAGATGAAAGAAGCAGCCAGAAATCGCTGCAGCTGGAAACTCATCTTGGAAAGCTGACATTGCTGCCATCTCAAAGTCAAGAAGAATTTTCTGGGGATTTGCACCTGGCATCAACCCTTTGAGCGCCGTGATCATTCGACGATAGGTTGGACCAGTCTTGTTTGGCAGCAGGCAGTAGATCAGGGGAGGATAGGAGTTGCCGACTTTTGCATGGAGAGAATACAGCTGAAAGAACATGGTTGGCACCACCTTGAACGTTCCATCGCCAAACCATGTCTCTCCTCTTTCGAAATAAGGCAACAGTTCATTGCTACCAATGGCAAGAATCCTGTGGGGGTCATCTCTTGCAGAGTCATATAAAATGATGTCGCTGTATTCCTGGGGGATAGCAAAATTGATGCTTTGAGGAGGAGTCAGCATGGTGTTTGCTCGCTGCCTGACCCGACGTGTATTTCGCTCAACGTCACTTCGCTTGGGCATTCGAGACAACACGTCATCAGACCTGTCTCGAAGAACCTGTCCAACAATGCTTCTAGTAGATGCTTGAGAGCTGATTGCTTCTTGCCTCAGAGCAGCCATTGTAGCTCTGGCTTCAGCTTGAACTGGATCTGCAGAGTGACTGTGCTCAGTCGGCTGTTTAACAATCGCGGCTCCAGATGTGTGCATGCGTGCGGGACACTTGAATTTGTTGACTTGCCTGCACCGCCATTCTTTGATGCTGTCATCACGTGTCCTGTGCAGGATATACTCGTGTCCCCAAGCCTAAGGACATCTTTGTCTTTTTCAGACTTGCTCATAGTAAAAGTCATGGTGAAAGTTGCAAGGGGTGAGTAATGAAACTGAAAGTAAGCGTCATTGTGAAAGTGGCCTGTACAAGTGGCCTGTACACAAATAATTGCCTTGTACACAATTGTCCGTACACAATTGCCTTGTACACAATTGTCCGTACACAATTGCCTTGTACACAATTGTCCGTACACAATTGCCTTGTACACAATTGTCCGTACACAATTGTCCGTACACAATTGCCTTGTACACAATTGTTCGTACACAATTGCCTTGTACACAATTGTCCGTACACAATTGTCCGTACACAATTGCCTTGTACACAATTGTCCGTACACAATTGCCTTGTACACAATTGCCTTGTACACAATTGCCCTGTACACAATTGTCCTTGTACACAATTGTCCTTGGACACAATTGGCCTGTACACAATTGTCTGTACACAATTGTCCGTACACAATTATCTTGTACACAATTGTCATGGAACCAGTGTGTATGTATCTATGTGTATATACTGTATATCAATATATATGTGTATATAGGGTATGTGTATATACTGTATATGTACATGTATGTATATATGTGTATATACTCTCTATATATATATATATGTGTGTGTTGAAATAGTGTATATGTATATGTATATAGAGTGTATGTATGTATATGGGTATGTTGTGCTGCTGGTTAGTGCTCCTGTGTCTGGGGCGATTTTTTCCCCTGTGGTGTGTCTGTCCCCGGGTGTCCTCTCTCTCTCTCAGCTGGTGTGTGTGGGGGTTGCTGTGTCGAAGGTGCAGGATGTGGGTCCGGGGCTCCTCTCTCCCTGTGTCTCAGCGCTCCTGTTCCTTTCTGTCTGGCCGGGTCTCCTGTCTCTGTGTGTGGGGGTAGTTCTCCGGGAGGTGCAGTGCGGCTGCGGCTGTCATCTGCTGTGTGTGGGGGTTGCTCTCCCGGGGGATGGAGTGTGCGGGGCCGGAGCTCCTCTCCCTCTCTCTCTCCCCGGGTCTCCTGTGTGTGTGTGGAGGGTTGTTCTCCCGGAGGTGCAGTGCGGCTGCGGCTCGCGATGACGCTAGGCTTCATCGCTCGCAGTGCCGCAAAGGAGTCTGGGATTCGACTACTGTGCCCGAATTCCAAACTCCCGATATAAGTAGATATGACACAAATTAAATTCACATTAAATATATCCACTCTTATCTAAAGAGACATTTTCTACAATTTGTTAAAAATAATTCATTCATACAGTATGTAAGTGATTTATTTAAATCAATTTTAGAAATTTCAGGGATTCATTTACAGGAGATTGGTAAATCTCTCAGAGGATTGTATAAACTGGATGCAATTGCATCAAACCTTCAGCTAGTACATTTGCTAAAACTGTGATGTGTTTTAAGTAACTGTAAGTAACTGTTTGCACCACAGACTGCATATGGTCAGAAATATTGAACACATACAATAGTGTCATAAATACAAGGTTGTCATGTAATATAGAATACAAACTTACTAAAATCTAGTATTGTACAATAACTCCTTTGTATCAGATTACATATTACAATTTACGGTATAGCTAATGGAAATTGTACAAACATATCTTTGATTAACAAACCTATACAATATCAACAGTTGTCAATATAAAAATAAAAAAATTATTGAACCTGGTTGGTTAACTTATGAAAATCATCAGTTTTGACAAATTTATTAGTGTGAAAGATTAAGAACATAGACTAAACGACCTGACTAATAATTTATTAGATACCGTCAAATCCTAAAATGTGGGCGACCTTGAAATTATTTCAGAAAAAGAAGTATTTCTTCCAGAAAAGCATTGCAATTACAAATTGTTGGCACCCTTAACTTATTATTTGGTTGCTTACCATCTATTATATAATTGTGAATGGCTTTTTTGCCCCCGGCGTGGTCATGTGGATACGCGCGAAGAATTGGCCGCGAAGCGGCCATTGCGAGTCGTGCGTGGTCATGTGGATACGCCCGAAGCATTGGCCGCGCAGCGGCCATTGCAAGCAGTTCTAAGGCGACTCGCTATGCCCGCGCAGCGGGCATGGCGAGACGCCTTAGCAGCGCGAAGCATTGGCCGCGAAGCGGCCATTGCGAGTCAGAGACTCGCCCTTCTAGAATCCCGATGCATGTACATCGGGCACCCAGCTAGTTTGAAATAAATAACTACAATCAATTGCTTCCTATAACCATCAACAAACTGCTTACTCCTCTCTGCTGGAATTTTGGACCACTCTTCTTTAGCAAACTGCTCCAGGTCTCTCACATATGAAGAGTGCCTTCTCTCAACAACAATTTTAGGATCTTTCCACAGATATTAAATCTGATTTAGCTCAGGACTCATTGCTGACCACTTCCGAACACTCCAGTGCTTTGTTTCTATCCACTTCTACGTGCTTCTTGAAGTATATTTAGGATCATGCTGGAAGACTCATGACCTGGGATACAAACCCAGCTTTCTGACACTTGACACTACATTGTTACCCTAAATCGTTTGGCAATATTTTCATTTCATGATGACTTGCACTTTCAAGGCAGCCAGTGCTAGAGAAAGCAAAGCAATACCAAAAATCTGCGACCCTCTACTATATTTCACTTTAAAGGCTGTGTTCTTTTTTTGTAGGCCTCATTCCATTTTCAGTAATTAGTAGAATGATGAGCTTTCCAAAAAGCTACATTTTTGTTTCATCTGTGTACAAGGCACTTTTCCAGTAAAATGTTGGTTTATTCCTGTAAAATTTAGCAAACTGCAGTCTAGCTTTTTATGTTTCTGTGTCAGCAGTGGGGGACCTCATGGAAGATGGATAATTTACACTGAACTGATGCACCCTGAGCCTGCAGGACAGCTTGAATTTTTTAGGAACGTGATTGGGGTTGATTATCCACACCCACACGGATGTGAACCTGTTCTCTAGGCTTACACTGTGGAGGCATAACTAGGTGACTACATCATCTGTTCTAGAGCCTTTGATGGTGTGGATAGGCTTTTGTTGTAAGGTAGTGACTAGGTGTTAATGATAAGATTCTTAAATCTGCTAAAAACATATTGTGATACTTTGATATATTGTAACAAATATCTATACTTATATTCTGCATCATATCCTGCATAAACCAGTTGTGACCATATATGTATGCAAGGAGAATTTCCCAGAAGGAAGTTGGAAAAATATAAAATAGAAGGTTAATCAGGCCCTTATCTATGCAAGGATGCGGACGCCACTGAATGCTTGAAAGCTATGGAGCAACACCTTGTCACGGCCTTGCTTTGTGCTGTTTAGTGGAGCTTGCTTTGTTGAAATAAAAACACTTCTTGTTCGCCTTCTCATCAAGAGAATTTTTATAACTGCCCCTCTGTCTGATATCATTACTTCATACATGCACTTGATTAAGTTAATTTGACCAGGGTTAAGCAAATAATTGAGGTCCTTGGTATCTCACCCTAAACACAGGTACAAATCCAGGGAAACTCTGCATACTGGTAAAGGCAGAACATCCAGAAGAGGCTGCAGTTAAGTGGGGTAAAGTGGGATTAGGCAGGTACTGGTGAGTACATGCTGATTCTGGAAGGACCTGGCAAGTACAGAAAGGCAGGTAACATGGACGAGAATAGGAACACAGATTTTGGTTATGGGCACAGGATATGGGTTCATGAGACAGGTCACCTGACAACCAGCCTATGAACAGACAGTCTGACTAAATATATTGCTCAGGCATACAAGTGAAAGATGCCTTAAATATGCTGTACCTCTCAACCATAGGCTGAGACCTTGTTTTTTTTATTACAGTCAGAGATTCATAGGTACCTTAACAACTGGCGTTATAAAATAGGTAAAAGAGGGTACATGTGTTTTTTATTCTGGGGTGGTTGCGGGCTACTATTCTTTGCCCTGCAGGGTGCCAATAACCATGAATCTCCCCACGGTGAGAATAGCAACCCCAACCATGTGCTTTTTCTTGGCTGAGTATCAAAATTTTACGGGACTCCATGATGATTTTAAAAATTATTTATTTAAATAATTTATAAAAACTAACATGGGGTCCCCCTGCATTTTGAAACCAAGACAAGATAACTCACACAGCTGGGGGCTGCAGCTCATATCTGTCTGATTTATCTGCATTCTGTATCAATATATGGGGGACTCCACATAATTTTTTTAATCATTTATTTATTTTTACACTAATATGATGGCAGTTTGGTTGTCGTACGCTAATGTGCATGGCAACCATTAACAGACACCGACACACAGGGTGGGGGTGAAGTCTGACTACAACCAATCACAGACACTGTCACAGAGGGTGGGCACGGGAAGCAGAGGAACATTCATAATGCTTAATGAGCAGACCCATAAGAAGTGTGACCACAATGTGGAGACTAGGGATGGGCGAATCTACTCGCTAGGACTCGTTACTCGGCGAGTAGTAAGCGACTCGCAGGACTCGGTACTCTCCGAGTTTCCCAGCGTTTACTCGCACGAGTCCAATGCAAATCAATGGCAAACGCTGACAAAACTAGGATTGCCTTTGATTTGCATTAGACTCGGCTACTGTGCCAGTGATAGCAGGGAAACTCGCAAATAACTGCTGTTACTTTGTGAGCCGAGTCCAGCTGTCTACTCTGTGCAGCTCCAGGGTCCTAGAGCCCACCTGTTCACAGACATGATGTAGCAGAGCTGAGATTGTTCTCAGTCTGCTCATTCCCTGTGCATAGACATCTATATCTATGCACAGGGGATGTAGCAGAGAGGACATCGCGTTTTGGACTACGTCGGACGGAAGAGGATTTTTTTAATTAAAGATGGAGTCCCTAATGGCTTTTTTTTTTATTTCAAATAAAAAATTTTCTCTGTGTTGTGTCTTTTTAACCCTTTATTGGAGATTCTTAGTGGCTGGGTCAAACGTGGCCTGACATTAAGAATCTCGGGCTTAATACCAGCTTGTATAACAAAGCTGGTATTAACCCCTTTATTACCCAGCGTACCTCCGCCACCAGGGCCGCTGGAAGAGCGGGGTTCAGCGCCAGAGGATGGTGCTTCAATGAACGCGCCATCTTCTGGGGCGGCTGCGGGCTGCAATTTGCAGCGGGGGGTGCCCAGAAAGCTTGGGCATCCCTGCGCTGCGGATTCCAGCCCCCAGCTGCTTAGCTGTACCTGGCTAGACATAGAAATTGCGCGGAGCCCCACGCATTTTTTTTTAATTATTTCATGAATTTCAGAGTCAGAGTCTCAGAGTCAGAGTCTTAGAGTCAGAGAGTCAGAGTCAGAGAGTCAGAGTCAGAGAGTCAGAGTCTCAGAGTCAGAGTCTCAGAGTCAGAGTCTCAGAGTCAGAGTCTCAGAGTCAGAGTCTCAGAGTCTCAGAGTCTCAGAGTCTCATACCATTCTTATTGAAAAAATTACCAAGTATGGAATAGACAATGCAACAGTTAGGTGGACACACAACTGGCTTAGTGATCAGACTCAAACAGTAGTCATAAATGGCTGCACAACCATGTGGAAGAATGTTTTAAGTGGGGTAAAGAGACAGCAGTTAAGTGGGATAAAGTGGGATTAGGCAGATTCAGGCAGGAACTGGTGAGTACAGACTGATTCTGGCAGGACCTGGCAAGTACAGAAAGACAGGTAACATGGACGAGAATAGGAACACAGATTCTGATTATGGGCACAGGATATTAGTTCATGAGACAGGTCACCTGACAACCAGCCTATGAACAGACAGTCTGACTAAATATATTGCTCAGGCACACAAGTGAAAGATGCCTTAAGTAT
>JARQOC010000425.1:0-82622 GCA_033576535.1 Allobates femoralis | reverse complement strand
CTTGTGCCCATACACAAGGGGAAGCCATAAAAAGGGGGCCGAGTTGGTCATACAATCCAAAGGAAGAGCAGAGGAGGAACAAGCCTTAAAAGGTTAAAGAAAGAGTGAAGGGTCTCAAGAAGATAACCTGGCTGCAGAGGGTTCAGAGTGTCGGAGTTACCTGTGTAAAGTGACTGTGTGAACTGTACTGTTTGAACTGAAGAACGTGTCAGTAAAACCCGGTGAACCCTGCTTCAGTCTTCCGTGTATTATTCCTGGTATACAGAACTGCATTGCATCTTTACACCCTGTCAGGAGAAGCCCGACCCGTGGCAGGCACATCCACCTTGCTGCAGCATGCATCCATCCTCCTGACAGAAGTACACTGCAGCAGTGGTCACCTCACTGACCACAACCCGTGGGTGGCGTCACAACAAACTCCCCTGTAAATACCCCTTTTACTTGTGGGGCTTGGGACACGGTCCGGACCAAGACTGCCGTGATATCCCCAGCAGTACCCCGGTCCGGTACCGAATACCCCGTCCCAGTGGGCCACACATACACATCATACGAAGAAAGAAATCACTGGAGAAGGACATAATGGTCGGAAGAAAAGAAGGAACAACATGAAGAGAAATACCAGCAACTCGATGACTTGATACTATCAAGATAATGGCAGAAAAGACCCTGGTGGACCTACTCTAGGCTTGGAAAAGACCCTGGTGGACCTATCCAGGTCTGGAGAGGACCCTGGTAGACCTATCTTGGCTTGTGGAAGACCTGGTAGACCTATCTAGGCTTGAAGAAGGCCCCGGTGAAATTATCTAGGCTTGAAGTAAACACTGGTGGACTTATCTAGGCTTCGAGAAGACCCTAGTGGAACCATCTAGGCTTGGAGAAGACCCTGGTGAATCATCTAGCTTGAGAAGACCTCGTGGACCTATCTAGGCTTGGAGAAGACACTGGCGGACCTATCAAGGCTTGGAGAAGACTCTGTGGATGGTATGTATCTATCTTGGCTTTGGAGAAGACTTGGTGGAACTATCTTGGCTTGGGTAAGACCTCGGGTTTAGACTGTCCTGGCTTGGAGAAGGCTCTGGTTGAACCATCTAGGCTTGGAAACACGTGCTCAAGTGGTTAGCACTGTTAGCCCTTTGCAGCATGGGTTTCTTGAAGATTCTGGTTTTCATCCCACCAAGACAAAAGGACATACATCTGAAAGGAGTTTGTAGTCTCCAGATGTTTGCGTGGTTTCTCTGGGCAAATCTTGGTTTCCTCACATATGAAAGACATTACTGATAGGTGTTAGATTGGAGCTCCAAGAAGGACAGCATTCTATCTAAAGTGCTATGGAATAATAGCCTATTAAATGAATACATTATTATAGTATTATTGGAGAAGACCCTGGTGGACCTATCTAGGCTTGCAGAGAAGACCCTGGTGGACCTATCTAATCTGCAGAAGTCCCTGGTGAACCTATCTATTGTCAGAGAAGTCTCTGGTGGACCTATCTAAGCTGCACAAGAATCAATCTTGAGATGGAGGGTTCTTTTATCAAGTCATCATGGCTGAAGGCTGGTTATTATTGATTAGATGGTGGCCTGATTCTAACGCATCGGGTAGTCTAGAATATGTATGTAGTTTATTTATGAAGATTTAACATCAATGCAAGGAATACACAATATGTATCTATCACCTACCTATGTGTCTATCGCCTATGTATTTTTTGGATATTTTATCTTTATAAACTAAGGTTCTTGGTACACATATTGGCCAATATCTGTTTGCCCATCAACCAGCTTTAAGGTGATTTTAGATCTGATGGGTCCCTATCCTACCTTGTCACTCTTTCCTTGGGCTCAGCTAAGCCTCCATTTTTACTATTTCTCAGTTGGAGGACTCACTTAAATCAAAGACCCCCTGGGGTCAATGAGGATGAAAACTAAAGCTTTGAAGCCAGCAACTAAAACAATTATCTAGAAAGAAAAAAAAAAGCTAAACAGCATTCAAGGCATAGTGTGAACTGGTGCAAGCTGCAATACTGAACAATACACAGAATACATTCACAGCACCACACAGTCACTGCCAATCAAATGTGAATATGTACATACAGATAGAATTAAAAACACCTATGCATTTGAGAAAAAATAAAAAAAACTTAAATTTTTTCAAAAAAACTCAATTTTTGGATTTTTGGAAACATCTTATCTTTAAAAAATAAAAGTTCATAGTACACATATTGGCCAATACCTGTTTGCCCATCAACCAGCGTCAAGGTGACCTTAGATCTGATGGGTCCCTATCTATCCATTCATCCATCCATCCATCTCATCTATCCATCCATCCATCCATCCATCCATCCATCCTATCTATCTTATCTATCTTATCTATACATCTATCTATCTATCTATCTATCTATTATGGCCGTTTTACACACACCAACTTCTGTGACCAACTTCTGAACAGATCTCTGGTTGCAGTGAAATCATGGACACATTTTTCCATTTTGTTGCTGTCTACAAATGGACAATGTGTCCATGATTTCACTGCAACCAGAGATCTGTTCAGAAGTTGGTCACAGAAGTTGGTGTGTGTAAAGCGGCCCTATCTATCTATCTATTATCTATCTATCTATCTATCTATCTTATCTATCTAGTCAATATTACAAAAAATCATAGGCAGCACTCCCACTTCTTTCAGATAGATAAGACCTTTATCTATCCATCTTAACGACGAATAAATCATACAGGTACATTAGGGCAGAGATCCTATCCACAAGGGCTCACAGTCTATAGGGGATGGGTGGGAGACAGTAGGGGGAAAGGTGAGATGGTGCAGTGGATTAGGTCTCAGTGTGGGTTATAGGCTTGAAGGACGAGGTAGGTCTTCAGGTTTTTCTTGAAGGTTCCCAGGGTACGGGAGTGTCTGATGTGGTGTGGAAGAGAGTTCCAGAGTATGGCGGAAGCACGAGAGAAGTCTTGTATGCGGTTGTGGGAGGTGGAGATGCGGGGGGAGAAGAGAAGGATTTCTTGAGAGGAGCGCAGATTGCATGAGGATAGGTATCGGGAGACCAAGTCAGAGATGTATGGAGGGGGTCAGGTTGGGATGGCCTTGTTAGGGTTTTGAACTGAGATCTCTGGGAAGTAGGGAGCCAGTGAAGGGCTTGGCAGAGGGGGGAGACGGGGCAGTAACGGGGCGACAGGTGGATGAGTCGGGCAGCGGAATTGAGGATGGTTTGGAGGGGTGCAAGGGAGCAAGCGGGGAGGCCGGTGAACAGGAGGTTGCAGTAGTCGAGGCGGGAGATAATGAGGGCGTGGACAAGCGTTTTGGCAGTGTCATGGTCAAGGAAGGAGCGGATCCGTGAGATGTTTTTAAGCTGGAGGTGGCAGGAGGTGGCGAGGGCCTGGATGTGTGGCTTGAAGGAGAGGGCAGAGTCGACGATTACACCGAGGCACTTGGCATGGGGGACGGGTAAGAGTGTGCAGTCATTGACAGTGATGGTTAGGTCGGGTAGGGGAGAAGAGCGACTTCGGGGGAAGACAATGAACTCGGTTTTATCCATGTTGAGTTTGAGGTGGAAACGAGTAGAGAAGAAGGATGAGATGGCGGACAGGCAGTGTGGGATTTTGGATAGCAGGGAGGTGTTGTCAGGGCTGGAGAGGTAGAGCTGGGTGTCGTCGGTGTAGAGGTGGTATTGGAGGTGATGGGACTCGATGAGTTGGCCTAGGCCGAGGGTGTAGATGGAGAGGAATAAGGGTCCCAGGACTGAGCCTTGGGGAACTCCAAAAGATAGGGGGTAGGGTGAGGAGAAGGTGTGGGAGTAGGTGACGCTGAAGGTCCGGTCTGTTAGGTACAAGGAGATCCAGGAGAGGGTTAGGTCAGTGATGCCAATGGATTCTAGAATTTGAAGCAGGAGGGAGTGGTCGACTGTGTCGATGGCAGCAGAGAGGTCGAGGAGGAGAAGGATGGAGTAGTGTCGCTTGCTCTTGGGGTCAGTAGGTCGTTGGTGACTTTGGTTAGGGCTGTTTCGGTGGAGTGGTGGGCTCGGAAACCGGATTGCAGGTGGTCAAAGAGGGAGCATGAGGAGAGATGGGAGGACAGTTCGGAGTAGACATGTTGCTCAAACAATTTTGAGGCGAAGGGGAGGAGAGATATGGGACGATAGTTGGAGACTGTTGCGGGTTCGAGGGAGGGTTTTTTGAGGAGGGTGTGATGAGGGCGTGTTTGAAGGATGAGGGGAAAACGCCGGTGGTAAGTGATATGTTGAAGAGATGGGTTAGGGCGGGGATAAGGACAGTGGTGAGGTTAGGGATGAGATGGGAGGGGAGAGGGTCGAGGGCACAAGTGGTGAGGTGGGATCGTGCTAGAAGGGAGGAGAAGCGCACTTCAGTCATGGAGGGGAAGTTACTTTTGGTCGAGGGGGGTTGGGTGATAGAGAGGGAGGGCCGAGGGGAATGGGAATCAAATCTTTCTCTGATTTTGTCGATCTTCTGTTTAAAGAAGCTGGCAAAGTCGTCAGCGGAGATAAGGGGGAGGGGGCGGGGGGACGGAGTAGGGTGTTAAAGGTTATGAAAAGTTAGAGGGAGCTAATCAGAGAAGAGAAGAAAGCTTGCTTTGTGGTGGTCAGTGCTGTCTTGAAGTCGATGAGGGACTGTTTGTACAAGGCGAGGGGGTTGCGGAGTTGGATTTCTTCCATCTCCGTTCAGCTACCCTGGACGTCCGTCGAAGTTTTTTGGTGCTGGCGGTGAGCCAGGGTTGTCTGTGTGCACTGGTTTTGTTGTATGAGAGAGGGGCGGCCTGGTCGAGGGCTGTGGCGAGATTGGTGTTATAGAGGGTGACGGTAGCGGCAGCGTCATGAGAGGAGGCTAAGTCAGAGGTAGGAGGCGAGTGAGTGGAAGTTAATGAGCTTGAGGTTTCTTCGGGGGTGAGGGAGTTTCCGGAGAGGGGGGAGCGTGGCAGGGGGGGAGAGGGGAGAAAGGTCAGCAGGTTGTGGTCGGATAGAAAGGGGGTTGAGTTTGCGAGGTCGGTGAGGGAACAGAGGCGGGTGAAGACGAGGTCTAGTGTGTGACCGTTATTGTGTGTGGCTGGGGAGGACCATTGGGAGAGGCCGGAGGAGGAGGTTAGAGAGAGGAGTCAGCGTGGGGTTTATCAATGGGGATGTTGAAGTCGCCCATGATGATGGTGGGGATGTCGGAGGAGAGGAGGTGGAGGAGCCAGGTTGTGAAGTGGTCGAAGAAGGTGGACAAGGATCCTGGAGGGCGGTAGATTACAGTCAGTTGGAGGCTGCAGGGGGAGAAGATAGCACAGAGTGCGCCTCGAAGGAGGGGAGGGAGGCAGAGGGGGGTGGTGTAATTGAGGTGAAGGAGCAGCTGTTGGCCAGGAGTAGGCCAACACCTACGCCAGCGGGAGTTACTGGGGCGAGGGGTATGGGAGAGGGTGAGTCCGCCATAGGAGAGGGTGGCGGGGAAGGTTGTGTCGGCGGTGGTGAGCCATGCTTCGGTGATGCCAAGAAAAGAGAGTTTTTTGGTGATGAAGAGTTCGTGGATGAAGGTGGGTTTATTGCATACTGAGCGGGCTTTCTAGAGTGGGCCAGAAAGAGGGATTGGGGGAGGGGCGGCTTGGGGGATGGGTGTAAGGTTGCAGGGGTTGCGGATGTTAAAGGTGGGGAGTGGGCATGGGCTAGGGGTGATTGTGGGGATGTGTTGGGGGGGGGGACCGGGATTAGGGGAGATGTCGCCAGCAAGGAGGAGGAGGAGGAGGGAGAGGGTCAGGAGGTGGGGGCATGAGAGCTTGCGTGGCGGGCGGGCATGTTTGGAGATAAAGGCTTGGGTGTGGAGGAAGAGTTCAGAGGAGTGGGTGAGATGGCTAGGTAGGATGGAGGGGGAGAGTGTTATTGTGTTGTCGGGAGGAGGGACAGAGGGGGGTTGTGGGAAGTGGAGTAGGATAGGACTGAGTGTAAAGAGAAGGGAAAACATTGCATAGGGGTATAAGATTCAGTGTGAGTGAGAGGTGAAGTAGGGGGGTGAGGTGCAGATGGGGAGTGGTGGCGGGGAGCAACAGCAGCTGAGAGGAGGAGGTTCATCCGGGGTTGGGATGGAGGCAGGGGACAGGAGGACAGTAGCAGCAGGAGGGGTGAGATAGAGGCAGGGGTCTGGAGCGACAGGGGACAGGTGCAGCAGGAAGGGTGTGCAAAGCAGATGAGTACCAATCAAGTCCAGGCAATCGCAAAGCAAATGGAGGCGTATGGAGTCCTGCAGGTGAAGCAGGGTGATGCGGTGCAGTCAGAGAACAGATGTAGGTACAATAGTGGGGATGAGATGCAGCCAGGGATGAGATGCAGCCGTCTCATCCCTGGCTGCATCTCATCCCCACTATTGTACCTACATCTGTTCTCTGACTGCACCGCATCACCCTGCTTCACCTGCTGGACTCTGTACTCCTCCATTTGCTTTGCGATTGCCTGGACTTGATTGGCACTCATCCGCTTTGCATGCCCTTCCTGCTGCACCTGTCCCCTGTCGCTCCAGACCCCTGCCTCTATCTCACCCCTCCTGCTGCTACTGTCCTCCTGTCCCCTGCCTCCATCCCAACCCTGGCTGCACTTCCTCCTCTCAGCTGCTGTTGCCCCTGCCACCACCACTCCCCATCTGCACCTCACCCCCCTACTCCACCTCTCACGCCCACTGAATCTTATACCCCTATGCAATGTTTTCCCTTCTCTTCACACTCACTCCTATCCTACTCCACTTCCTACAACCCCCTCTGTCCCTCCTCCTGACAAGACAATAACACTCTCCCCATCCATCCTACCTAGCCATCTCACCCACTTCTCTGAACTCTTCCTCCACACCCAAGCCTTTATCTCCAAACATGCCCGTCCGCCACGCAAGCTCTCATGCCCCCACCTCCTGACCCTCTCCCTCCTCCTCCTCCTTGCTGGCGACATCTCCCCTAATCCCGATTTCCCCAACACATCCCCACAATCACCCCTAGCCCACACCTACTCCCTACCTTTAACATCTGCAACCCCTGCAACCTTACACCCATCCCCCAAGCCGCCCCTCCCCCAATCCCCCTTTCTGGCGCGCTCTGGAATGCCCGCTCAGTGTGCAATAAACTCACCTTCATCCACGACCTCTTCATCACCAAAAAACTCTCTTTCCTTGGCATCACCGAAACATGGCTCACCCCCTCCGACACAACCTCCCCCGCCGCCCTCTCCTATGGCGGACTCACCCTCTCCCACACCCCCCGCCCCAGCAACTACAGCGGCAGAGGTGTTGGCCTACTCCTGGCCAACAGCTGCCCCTTCACCCCAATTACACCACCCACCTCTGCCTCCCTCCCCTCCTTCGAGGCACACTCCGTGTGTATCTTCTCTCCCTGCAACCTCTAACTGGCTGTCGTCTACAGCCCTCCAGGATCCTTGTCCACCTTCTTCGACCACTTCACAACCTGGCTCCTCCACCCCCTCTCCTCCGACATTCCCACCATCATCATGGGCGACTTCAACATACCCATTGATAAACCCCAGGCTGCTGCCTCAAGACTCCTCTCTGCTAACTCCTCCTTAAGCCTCTCCCAATGGTCCTCCTCAGCCACACACAATAACGGTCACACACTAGACCTCGTCTTCACCCGCCTCTGTTCCCTCATCGACCTCGCAAACTCAGCCCCCCTCCTACCTGACCACAACCTGCTGACCTCCGCCCACTCCCCCCCCCCTCACCCCCGAAGAAACCTCAATCTCATTAATTTCCACTCACTCACTGAGTCCCTCCTCCCTCTCTCTGACTTAGCCTCTTCTCATGACGCTGACGCTGCTGCCACCCTCTATAACACCACTCTCGCCACAGCCCTCGACGAGGCCGCCCCTCTCTCATACAACAAAACCCGTGCACACAGACAATCCTGGCTCACCGCCATCTCCAAAAAACTTCGACGGATGTCCAGGATAGCTGAACGGAGATGGAAGAAATCCAACTCCTCAACGCACCTCGCCTTGTACAAACAGTCCCTCATCGACTTCAAGACAGCACTGACCACTGCAAAACAAGCTTTCTTCTCGTCTCTCATTAGCTCCCCCTCCCACAATCCCAAGCAACTTTTCATAACCTATAGCGCCCTACTCCGTTTCCCCGCACCCCCTCCCTCTCCCCTCATCTCCGCCGACGACTTTGCCAGCTTCTTTAAACAGAAGATCGCAAAATCAGAGAAAGCTTCGATTCCCAATCCCCTCGGCCCTCCCTCTCATCACCCAACCCCCCTTGACCAAAAGTAACTTCCCCTCCATGACTGAAGTGCACCTCTCCTCCCTTCTAGCACGATCCCACCTCACCACTTGTGCCCTCGACCCTCTCCCCTCCCATCTCATCCCTAACCTCACCATTGTCCTTATCCTCGCCCTAACCCATCTCTTCAACATTTCACTTACCACTGGCGTCTTCCCCTCCTCCTTCAAACACGCCCTCATCACACCCCTCCTCAAAAAACCCTCCCTCGACCCTGCAACAGTCTCCAACTATCGTTCCATAGCTCTCCTCCCCTTTGCCTCAAAATTGCTTGAGCAACATGTCTACTCCGAACTGTCCTCCCATCTCTCCTCATGCTCCCTCTTTGACCACCTGCAATCCGGTTTCCGAGCCCACCACTCCACCGAAACAGCCCTAACCAAAGTCACCAACGACCTACTGACCACCAAGAGCAAGCGACACTACTCCATCCTTCTCCTCCTCGACCTCTCTGCTGCCTTCGACACAGTCGACCACTCCCTCCAGCTTCAAATTCTAGAATCCCTTGGCATCACTGACCTAGCCCTCTCCTGGATCTCCTCGTACCTAACAGACCGGACCTTCAACGTCACCCACTCCCAGACCTCCTCCTCACCCTACCCCCTATCTTTTGGAGTTCCCCAAGGCTCAGTCCTGGGACCCTTATTCCTCTCCATCTACACCCTCGGCCTAGGCCAACTCATCGAGTCCCATGGCCTCCAATACTAGCTCTACGCCGACGACAACCAGCTCTACCTCTCCGGCCCTGACAACACCTCCCTGCTCTCCAAAATCCCACACTGTCTGTCCGCCATCTCATCCTTCTTCTTCGCTCGTTTCCTCAAACTCAACATGAATAAAACCGAGTTCGTTGTGTTGCCCCCAAGTCGCTCTTCTCCCCTGCTCAACCTAACCATCACTGTCAATGACTGCACACTCTCACCCGTCCCCCACGCCAAGTGCCTCGGTGTAATCGTCGACTCTGCCCTCTCTTTCAAGCCACACATCCAGGCCCTCGCCACCTCCTGCCACCTCCAGCTTAAAAACATCTCACGGATCAGCTCCTTCCTTGACCATGACACTGCCAAAACGCTTGTCCACACCCTCATTATCTCCCGCCTCGACTACTGCAATCTCCTGTTCACTGGCCTCCCTGCCTCCTCCCTTTCACCCCTCCGAACCATCCTCAATTCCGCTGCCCGACTCATCCACCTTTCACCCATTACTCCCCTGTCTCCCCCCTCCATTGGCTCCCTACTTCCCAGAGATCTCAGTTCAAAACCCTAACCCTGACATACAAGGCCATACACAACCTGTCCCCTCCATACATCTCCGACTTGGTCTCCCGATACCACCCCTCACACAATCTGCACTCCTCTCAAGAACTCCTTCTCTTCTCCCCCCGCATCTCCACCTCCCACAACCGCATACAAGACTTCTCTCGTACATCCGCCATACTCTGGAGCTCTCTTCCACATGACATCAGACACTCCCCTACCCTGGGAACCTTCAAGAAAAACCTGAAGACCCACCTCTTCCTACAAGCCTATAACCCACACTGAGACCTAATCGCTGCACCATCTCACCTCTCCCCCTCCCACCCATCCCCTATAGACTGTGAGCCCTTGTGGACAGGATCTCTGTCCTAATGTACCTGTATGCTTTATTCGTCGTTCTTTATGTTCTCGTCCTTGTTCTGCCCTTACAGATGTAAAGCGCCATGGAACCAAGAGCGCTATATAAATTAATAATAATAATAATCAGCAGGGTATGTAAGGAGCTGAGCTCCAATCGTCTTCCTGAATCCAGTTGGTCACACATCTCATTTTTTTTTTACTTCTGCATAAATGATGTTTGTATCATGTATGATAATGGGGCTGATGATGATGATGATGTTCATATCATACATGAGCAGATGATGAAAAGAAAGTAGTACAGAAAATCCAGTGTCATTGTCCAGTCCAATAAATGTTAGTCTTCATTCCTAGGTGTTTCCAGAATGGGGCTGAGATCTTGTTCAGCCTAATAGGACTGTAAGAAAAGAAATATACAGATCTAAGGATCAGCTCCGCACATATATACTGTATGCTTGGGGGTGTTAATCTAATGATAAGTACAGATGAGCTTATACATTTTTGGTTACCCTGGGTCCACTAGCTACATGCTCATCGGATGGTGGCCCCACAATCTGCATCATGCCTGCTGAAGTCCTCAGCGATTCTTCTTATTTTTGGGCCCGGTGTGATACATCATTGCCGGGCACCCAGGAGTCACACCGGTCCTATTAATCAGATGAGGTGTCAGAGGCCGACAGGAGTGGGCAGTTTACAGGGCTCTTGTCTGATGGCTATGGACCAGTGACATCATGGCTAGCCCAGGTTCCTGTGAATTGATTTGCTCCTCTGTATTGCTAATGTTGACAGTGATTATGTGTGTTACGGGGTATATTAATGTCCCTATATGTTATACTTACATCATTGTTAATCAAAATGGTGGCAGGGCTCTCCCGGCTTCCACCTCACTCCAGTTTATGGATCTGAAGAATGGATGTTGTCGGATCCTCAATGCTGTGACATACCGTTGAAATTGATGCTTGCAGAGAAGCTGTAAAATGAATTAAACAATTGGTCATTATATTATACTTAAGTAATACCGTATATACTCGAGTATAAGCCGACCCGAGTATAAGCCGAGGCCCCTAATTTTACCCTCCAAAACTAGGGAAACTTATTGACTCGAGTATAAGCCTAGGGGGGAAAATGAAGCAGACTCATCACGGTATACAGCCCCTCTCATCATGATAAATGGACCCCCGTCACTGGTATATAATCCCCCATCACTGGTATATAGGACCTCCATCACTGGTATACAGATCCCCCCCCATCAGAGGTTACAGCCCCCATCAGTGGAATACAGCCCCCCATCAGTGGTATATACAGGCCCACCCTCAGTGGTATATACAGGCTCCCCATCAGTGATATATACAGGTCTCCCATCAGAGGTTACAGCCCCCCATCAGTGGTATATACAGGCCTCCCATCAGTGGTATATACAGCCCCACATCAGTGGTATATACAGGCCCCACATCAGAGGTATATACAGGCCCACATCAGTGATATATATACAGGCCCCCCATCAGAGGTTACAGCCCCCCATCAGTGGTATATACAGGCCCCACCATCAGTGGTATATACAGGCCCCTCATCAGTGGTTACAGCCCCTATCAGTGGTATATACAGGCCCCACATCAGTGGTATATACAGGCCCCACCATCAGTGGTATATACAGGCCCCTCATCAGTGGTTACAGCCCCTATCAGTGGTATATACAGGCCCCACATCAGTGGTATATACAGGCCCCACCATCAGTGGTATATACAGGCCCCACCATCAGTGGTATATACAGGCCCACCCTGAGTGGTTACAGCCCCCATCAGTGGTATGTAAAGCCCCCCACAGTGGTATATAGGCTGGCCGGCTGCCCTTTCCCCCCCCCCGCAGAGGTATACAGGCCGCCCGCCCCCCATCAGTGGTATACAGGGCCCCCCCTTGCTGCCGCACACCTGTAAAGTAATACATCATTATACTTATCCATGTCACTGTCGCCGCTCTGACACCGCGCTCCTCCGGGTCTTCATGCTTCTTCCTGCTTGTGACCGGCGGGCGCAGGCAATGACGTCATTGTCTGTGTGCCGGAGGAAGAAGCATGAAGACCCGGAGGAGCGCGGCCGGCCTATATACCACTGACTCGAGTATAAGCCGAGGGGGCATTTTTCAGCACAATTTTTGTGCTGAAAAACTCGGCTTATACTCGAGTATATACGGTAGGTTATTATACAACATCTATGGACTGTCCACATCTTATCTTCTATTTCTGCGTATAATCCACCATCTTCTTCATCTGATCCTACTCACCCCTTGTACTAAGTTGATGGCCTCAGGGCAGATCCCGGGTGGAAAATGTGGGTCGCGGGACTGTAGAGACTCGTAGTATTCTTCCTTTGTGCCGAAACTGTAGAATGGCATTTTGTTTGAAATCATCACGAACAGGATGACGCCCAGTGAAAACCAATCGGCTTGTTTGCTGTAGCCGTCACCATTCATTATCTGTGGGAAGAGAAGACATGGGATGAGCTGATTATACCGGGGAGGAGATTTATACACAGAGGCTATTAGGACCGGTCTATGATTAGATATGAGCAGGACTCATAGGGATCAGAATAATACTTGGTCCTACTATCGGCATCAATCACACAGGGATGTTCCTCACCTCGGGAGCAATGTAGCCTCGAGTGCCACGATAATCCTGCATTATTTCCCCTTCAGCCACATCCATGACTGATAATCCAAAGTCTGCGATCTTGATGTGTCCGTTCTTATCGATGAGGATATTCTCCGGCTTCAGGTCACTGTAGAGAGAAGAGCAGACACGGATTGTGAGAATAACGACTTGAAAATGACTTTCTAAAGTAGAAAACAGAGCTGGAAGTGACAGATTTAGGAAGATGAACTCATTACCAATGTATCACGCCGTTGTCATGCAGGAACTGGACACCGCAGACCATCTCTGCCGCGAACCGCCTGTGGAGTAGAAAGTACAGAATGAATTGGTGGTTACATACACAATCATACAGAGAACATGAGGATCACACGGGGCCTATTTATGACCTCGTCTTCTGTTGATGCCCATTGCTCTAGAGCTACAATTTATTAGGATTCGACTATTGGAAATGTACCTTATTGTTTCTATGTCATACGGCATTGACTTCAGGATGTGGCGATGCAGGTTTCCTCCATTCATATATTCCGTGGCGATTATATGTTCTTGGGTTGTTTCCATGTATCCCCGCAGGCCCAGGATGAAGCGGCCGCCAGGCTCAGCGGCCATACTGAGGACCCGGAGTTCAGTTTTGATTTCTGTTTCTTCACAAGAACTTTTGTCAATGACTTTGACAGCCAACCATTCATCATTGTCTGGGGGAGATGCCAAGTAGACCTGGAGAAAGATCACAAGAGATCAGATTAAATGTTGTCATCTATTATAAAGATCGGTCTAATTCAGAGGTTGGTAAATTAATTTTCCCAAGGGGCCACAAGAGACTGGCTGTTATGGAGGACCTCTAAGGAAATGGGGGGGATCTGTTAATTTAGATGGTGAGACCTTAGAGGGTGCACCACCTCTCTGGGCGGCCTCCGCAGCCGATCACCTGAGAGTTGTCCGCTCATTTGTGGATCATGGCACCTCTGTGAACAACACAACCCTTACTAATTCTACTCCCTTAAGAGCAGCATGCTTTGATGGGAGTCTGGAGATTATTCTTAGAATTATTGTTTAATAATAATAATAAATGTTCATTTAATCACTTAATATTGTGCAATATGTAAGTCTGTGACTCGTTACACAGTATGATGGAGCCACATCTTCATACAAACAGCATAATGTGCACCCTCCCCACCTCCCACAGAATGAAGCCCCCACACAGTATGATGACCCCACTTTTCCCCATTCAAGTAATGACCAATAATTAAAAAAATTCCCCATTATCTCGGATGCAGCGTATTCTCTGTACACTGAGGACTAAGGTTCCAGCAGGTGTCGTCTAGTTTTGTCATCGTACCTGCATTGCTGAGGCTCAAATGCACAAGTCGACAGGTGGAGCAGGCGACTGACAACTCCCTATTCCAAAATTGTATTCACCAGTACCTGCGTCCTGAGGATGAGACACCGGGTGAGGAAGGTGGGGGGGGGGGGCTGCTGTATGATGGGTCCAACACTATCTCCAGCACTTTACCTGTCTTGTTCTATGGACAAGACAGGAACAGACTAAGGGCTAGATGTGCCAATCTCCAAAAATTCTCCACCACTAAATAACTAAAGCCCCTATTCAAGCAACGTACAAGAGAATCTCAATGAATTACAATTTCATCAAAACGTTCATTTATTTCAGTAATTCAATCCATAAAATGAAACATATTTATTATATAGAGTCATTACACACAGAGGGATCTATTTCATGTGTTTATTTCTGTTAATGTTGATGATTAATGAAAACCCAAAGGTCGTTATTAGCTCAAAACATTAAAGTAGGGAGGATGAAGGGTCTGAGAGATAAAATGTGACCTAAATGGGTATCAGAGGCTTAACTTGAGTGGTTGTGAGAGTCACAACCACTATAAAAGCAGATCACGGCTGCTGCAGTCCCCAGCGTGGTGCATATAGAGTAGGGATGATGAAGAGTTAAACACCACGCTGCCATATTCCACGAGACATCAAAGGGTGAATATAATATTGATTTATTAGTCAACGCATTTCAGGGCTCGCTGGCCAAATCAATATCATACTGCTATGTTTCAAGGCGTTTCAGGGAGCCCTGAAATGCGTTGACTAATAAATCTATATTATATGCGCCCTTGATGTCTTGTGGAATACAGCAGCACTGTTTTTAACCTTTCATCCTCCTTACTTTATTTTCTGAGATAATGACCTTTGGGTTTTCCTTTGCTGTAAGCTATTATCATCAACATTAACAGAAATAAACACATGAAATAGATCCCTCTGTGTGTAATGACTCTATATAATATATGCTTTTCACTTTTTCTATTGAATTACTGAAATAAATGAACTTTTTGATGATCTTCTAATTCATTGAGTTGCTCTTCTGTAGAACCTAAACCGAGTGATCCAAAAGGGGCAAAAAGCATAAAATTAGAATATATCCAATAATAAGAAGGAAGAGGTGAGGGGTGCTCAATATTATCAATAAAGTGACCCATATCTCATGTCTCAGGGTTCAGGCTTTGTCTGCAGGTTGTTCTGTAATTGATGCTCTCTCCCTGTTTATCTTTGGTCATATATATGATCTAGATCCACAATGGGATAGATCTAAATATTTGTGCATTATGCACTTGTATGGACATTCGTTTATAGGGATATACACCATATGGATTTTTTTGATCCCCTGTTGATTGATTTCCATCTGTTTCCCAACCACTTTTATTTTCATTGTAATTATTCACCAATAAAGTTGATATATTTTCCTTTATTGTTAGTATTGATCGCCCTCATTTTCTTCTTCCTATTGGGCATATTTAATATTTATACTGTTTTCCATTTTGGAATACTCAGTTTAGGATTTTTATTTTAAATGGCCGGACATTGCCCGTGAGCCGCATTGTCACTAAATTATCCCAATTATCATCACATATGAATGCCCGGTAATGTATATCTTTTTTTCTGTGTATCTGGTGCTGCATACATTGGGGAGCACAGAAGGGGACAAATTCACACTTACCTTCCCGAAGGCTCCCTGTCCCAGCTCACAATGGTATGTAATGGTGGAAAAGTCAACGGAATCCCCTGTGTCGACCAGTTCTTGCTCAGGATTGATATCGCCAAGGTCTTCTTCTGGGATTGATTTATTATCTGGTTGCTTCTCTCCACTTCCATCTGTGGAGAGGATGATGGAATTTGATGGTCCTACCAGTTCTTGCTCAGGATCGAGATCTCCAAGTTCTTCTTCTGGGATTGATTTATTATCTGGTTGCTTCTCTCCACTTCCATCTGTGGAGAGGATGATGGAATTTGATGGTCCTACCAGTTCTTGCTCGGGATCGAGATCTCCAAGTTCTTCTTCTGGGATTGATTTATTATCTGGTTGCTTCTCTCCACTTCCATCTGTGGAGAGGATGATGGAATTTAATGGTCCTACCAGTTCTTGCTCAGGATCGAGATCTCCAAGTTCTTCTTCTGGGATTGATTTATTATCTGGTTGCTTCTCTCCACTTCCATCTGTGGAGAGGATGATGGAATTTGATGGTCCTACCAGTTCTTGCTCGGGATCGAGATCTCCAAGTTCTTCTTCTGGGATTGATTTATTATCTGGTTGCTTCTCTCCACTTCCATCTGTGGAGAGGATGATGGAATTTAATGGTCCTACCAGTTCTTGCTCGGGATCGAGATCTCCAAGTTCTTCTTCTGGGATTGATTTATTATCTGGTTGCTTCTCTCCACTTCCATCTGTGGAGAGGATGATGGAATTTGATGGTCCTACCAGTTCTTGCTCGGATCGAGATCTCCAAGTTCTTCTTCTGGGATTGATTTATTATCTGGTTGCTTCTCTCCACTTCCATCTGTGGAGAGGATGATGGAATTTGATGGTCCTACCAGTTCTTGCTCGGGATCGAGATCTCCAAGTTCTTCTTCTGGGATTGATTTATTATCTGGTTGCTTCTCTCCACTTCCATCTGTGGAGAGGATGATGGAATTTGATGGTCCTACCAGTTCTTGCTCGGGATCGAGATCTCCAAGTTCTTCTTCTGGGATTGATTTATTATCTGGTTGCTTCTCTCCACTTCCATCTGTGGAGAGGATGATGGAATTTGATGGTCCTACCAGTTCTTGCTCGGGATCGAGATCTCCAAGTTCTTCTTCTGGGATTGATTTATTATCTGGTTGCTTCTCTCCACTTCCATCTGTGGAGAGGATGATGGAATTTGATGGTCCTACCAGTTCTTGCTCAGGATCGAGATCTCCAAGTTCTTCTTCTGGGATTGATTTATTATCTGTTTGCTTCTCTCCACTTCCATCTGTGGAGAGGATGATGGAATTTGATGGTCCTACCAGTTCTTGCTCGGGATCGAGATCTCCAAGTTCTTCTTCTGGGATTGATTATTATCTGGTTCCTTCTCTCCACTTCCATCTGTGGAGAGGATGATGGAATTTGATGGTCCTACCAGTTCTTGCTCAGGATCGATATCGCCAAGGTCTTCTTCTGGGATTGATTCATTATCTGTTTGCTGCTCTCCACTTCCATCTGTGGAGAGGATGATGGAATTTGATGTTTTCACCATTTCTTGTACGGGACTGATATTTCCATGGTCTTCTTCTGGAATTACTTCAGTAACCAGGTGTATCTCTCCACTTCCATCTGCTGAGATTACATAAAATGTATTAATTCATTTATCTCCAAAACCTAGTTATTTTTTAACCCTTTCACAACGTACCACATGCATTTACAGTAGTGTTCAAAATAATAGCAGTCCAATATGACTAACCAGATTATTCACTTTTTTTGCTATAAATTACATTCTTACAAATTACTAGTTGGTGCAATAAACCAACTTAGGGCCACTTTACACACACCAACTTATCTGTCCAACTTCTGAACAACTTACTGGTTGCAGTGAAATCATGGACATATTGCTCCATTTTGTGGCTGTGTACAAATGGAACAATGTGTCCATGATTTCACTGCAACCAGTAAGTTGTTCAGAAGTTGGACAGATAAGTTGGTGTGTGTAAAGTGGCCCTTAGAAAACCACCAGACTTAGCATTCATGATCTGCAGGTTTTTGAGTCTGTGTATTTGAATAATTAATTGAAAGGGGGTGTGATCAAAATAATAGCAGTGTGGAGTTCAATTAGTGAGGTCAATCATTCTGTGAAGAAACAGGTGGGTGAAGCCAGCACATGTTGTACATACATTTCTTCTTGAAAGCCTGAGAAATATAGATAATTCAAGATTTTGTTCAAAAGAACAGCGGACTTTGATTAAAAAGTTTGATTGGAGAGGGTAAAACTTATAAAGTGCAGACATTGATAGGCTGTCCAGGTAAAATGATCTCCAATGCTTTAAAATGTAAAAAACAGAGAGATGGGGAAGAAAATGGAAGACTACTATTCAAATGGATCGAAGAATAGCCAGAATGGCAAAGTCTCAGCCAATGATCAGCTCCAGGATGATCAAAGATGTCTCAAGTTACCTGTGAGGTTTGTGACAGTTAGAAGAAGCCTGTGTGAAGATCATCTATTAGCAAGAAGTCCCCACAAAGTCCCACTGTTAATAAAAATACATGTACTGAAGAAAGAACACATCAACTGGCCTAGAGAGCAATGGAGGAACATTTTGTGGACTGATGAAAGTAAACTTGTTCTTTTGGGTCCAAGGACTACAGACAGTTCATCAGACGCCCCCAAACTCTGAATTCAAGCCACAGTCTGCTCTGATGACAGTGAAGCATGGTGGTGAAGCATCATAAGGGCATGTTTCCCTTACTATGGTGCCGGGCCTATTTACCGTATACCAGGGATCATAGACCAGTTTGCATATATCACAATACTTGAAGAGGTCATGTTGCCTTATGCTGAAGACAAAATTCCCTTGAAATGGGTGTTTAAACAAGACAATGATCCTAAACATACCAGTAAATGAGCAAAATCTTGGTTCCAGTACAACAAAATAGAGGTTACAGAGTAGCCAGCCCAATCATCGAACCTTAAGTAGATAGAACCAGGGGCAGACCTACTGCATGTGCAGCCGGTTCAATGAACCTGGGCCCTAAGAGGTAGGGGGCCCCCAAAGTCCAGAGTTGTCCACATGGCTAATTTGCATCATGTAGAGGCGACGTGAGCACAGCGGCGGGTCCACTTCCCTGACTGCAGGGGTGCGCTGCTTCTCCGCACCCCTCGGGGGTCCCCTGAAGTTCACCCTGCGTCTTCCCGGGGGCGGCGACCCGACAGCAGCAGTGTGTGATGAGGTCACACACTGCTGGACTGGTGACTCACAGCCGGAGGAGGAGGAGGCCAGGATGCTGCAGTTGCGGGAGTGGTGAGTCCTGAAGTGTGTGTGTGTGTGTTGTGTGTGTGTGTTGAGTGTGTTGTGTGCACAGTGCATCCTTTCTCCCTCCTGTCCGACTGCTTCTATATTAGCCTGAGCTAACACTTTCGCTTTCACTATCTCCTCCTGACCTGCTGAAGCAGTCGGACAGGAGGGAAAAAGGCTGCTCTGTGCACGCTACACTGAACTGGAGGGAGGTAAAAGACAGTGCCGGGGGATGGAGGGAAGAGGAAACACAGGGCCCCCTCCGCTGTGAGGGAGAGAGGGGAGAGGAGGTACAGGGCCCCCTCCTCCCCTGTGAGGGGGAGAGGAGACAGAGGGGCCCCAGATGTGAGGGAGAGGGGAACATGAGACACAGGGGCCCCCCATGAGGAGGAAAGAAGACAGGTCAAAGGGGCCCAGGAGAGGAGACACAGGCCCCCCTGTGAGGGAGAGGGGGAGAGAAGACAGGTCAGGTTGTGGGGAGAGGAGACACTGGGCCTGTTAGAAGAGGTGGGGAGAGGCACAGCACCTGGAGGAGAGAGGCACAGCACCTGCGGGGGGGAGAGGCACAGCAGTGGCTTTGTGTGTGTGTGTGTTATACAGTGGTGCTGTGTGTGTGTGTTATACAGTGGTGCTGTGTGTGTGTTATGCAGTGGTGCTGTGTGTGTGTTATGCAGTGGCGCTGTGCAGGGCCGGCGTCAGCACCTGGGCAAATGCCGGGGCACTTACGCTGGGGGAGGGCCCCCTCCATTCTAACTTTACCGGCAGTCACTGATCTCAGCCTCCTCAGCCTGTCATTTGTAGTGTGACGCTGCAGCCGGCACCGCGGTCTATTTCCTGTGTGTGTGGCGCCGGCTGCAGCTCACACTACACATGACAGGCTGAGGAGACTGAGATGAGATCAGTGACAGCCGGTTAAGTTAGAAGGGAGAGGGTGGGGCAGCTCAGCGCTAAGGGGGCCCCGATGGTAGCGTGTGGGGGAAGCGGTCAGGGCCCTGGATGATGTGGGGCCCCTCTCAGGGCCTGAGTCGAGGTGTGGGGCAGCTTTCATGGGCCCCGAGCCAGAGTGTGGGGGCAGCTTCTCAGTGGGGGAGCTCTCAGGGCCCTAAGATGACTATTGTGGGGGAAGCTCTCAAGGGCCCCTGAGGCTGAGGTGTGGGGGCAGCTCTCAGGGGCTCCTGAGGCTGAGGTGTGGGGGCAGCTCTCAGTGGCCCCTGAGGCTGAGTGTGTGGGGGCAGCTCTCAGGGGACCCTGAGGCTGAGGTGTGTGGGGGCAGCTCTCAGGGGCCCCAAGGCTGAGGTGTGTGGGGCAGTGCTCAGGGTCCCCTTGGGATGAGTTGGGGCAGGGTCAGCACTCAGGGGGCCCTGTCGGGGGCAAATTACACCCTGAGGGGACACAGTGTGCTGGGGGGAGACAGGCACAGAGGGAAGACAGGCGCAGGACATCGTGCAGGGGCGAGACAGCGTGCAGGGGCGAGACAGCGTGCAGGGGAGAGTCAATGTGCAGGGGAGAGACAGCGTGCAGGGGAGAGACAGCGTGCATGGGAGAGACAGGCACAGGAGGAGACACAGCTTACAGGGGGGACAGGCGCAGGGGGAAGATAGCGTGCAGGTGGAGACAGGTGCAGTGGAGAGACACAGCACATAGGGGGAGACAGGCGTGTTAGGGGGGATGTGTGTGTTGTACAGTGGCGCTGTGTGTGTGTGTTATACAGTGGCGCTGTGTGTGTGTTTATACAGTGGCGCTGTGTGTGTGTTATACAGTGGTGCTGTGTGTGTGTTATACAGTGGCGCTGTGTGTGTTATACAGTGGCGCTGTGTGTGTATTATACAGTGGGGCAATGTGTGTGTGTTATACAGTGGCGCTGTGCATGCTATACAGTGGCGCTGTGTGTGTATTATACAGTGGGGCAATGTATGTGTGTTATATGTTTCTGGAGCACTATAGTGATATTTTTATTTTAAAGGGCATCGTGTCAGAATATGCTGCTGAAGATGGAGAAGAGGGAAGTCTGGAGAGATGAGCTGTGGATGTCAAATCTCATCATGGCGCCTGTGCTACACCGGAAGAAAAGGAATGGGAACACCACCAATTAGAGAAGTATAAGGTAAAAAGATGTAAATGTTTGTGATCCTGCCTGCGTCTCATCAGTACTGTGGTTCCTGTATGGTCCGCAGTATTATGATGACGACTGGTAACAACAACTCCCAGCATCTCCTTACCATTTTTAAAGACATGCTGGGAGGTATAGGTTCATATGATGTAAGTATATCATGGGGCTGATCTGACTCTGAAATTGATCACTGTAGTAAGCTTGTCGCTGTATTCATGCATTATCGGTTCTGGCCCTGCATTCATCTACTGAGGTGGTTCTAGCCCTGCATTCATCTACTGAGGTGGTTCTGACCCTGCATTCATCTACTGATGGTTGTATTGGCTCTGTATTCATCTACTGATGGTGGTTCTGGCTCTGCATTCATCTACTGATGGTGGTTCTGGCCCTGTACTCATCTACTGAGGTGGTTCTGGCCCTGTATTCCTCTACTGATGGTGGTTCTGGCCCTGCATTCTTTTACTGTTGGTGGTTCTGACCCTGCACTCATCTACTGAGGGGGTTCTGGCAGGGCCGCACCGTCCATGAGCCACTGTGAGAACAAGGTTTCAAGCGGCAAGATGAGTCAGAAGACAGGGGGCGGCACTGTGACCTGCACTCAGTCAGATAATGTGCTGACTGCCGACATGCCCTGCTCCTGCAATACAGTGTTTGCGGTTAGTCACTCACTGTTTGTGTGCTCTGGAGATAAGAACAAAAGCTGTGTGTGATCGGGATGAGAGGGGTTTAGGGAGGGGGGCTGGTTGTAAATGAATGTAGCAGAGCTGTGTATGTATGAGGTATATGGAGTGGAGCCGAGTGTACGAGGTGTACAGAGTGGAGATGCGTGTGTACGAGGTGTAAGGAGTGGAGCTGTGTATGTATGAGTTGTGCGGAGCGGAGCGTGTGTGTACAAAGTTTACAGAGCGGAGCCGTGTGTGTACAAGGTGTACAGACGGAGCCGTGTGTTGTACAAGGTTACAGAGCGAGCCGTGTGTGTACAAGGTGTAAGAGCAGAGCCGCTGTGTACGAGGTGTACGGAGCGGAGCCGTGTGTGTAGAGTGTCGAGCAGAGCTGTGTGTACGAGGTGTACGGAGCGGAGCCGAGTGTGTACGAGGTGTACAGAGCGGAGCGTGATGTGTACGAGGTGTACGGAGCGGAGCCGTGTGTGTACAGTGTAAGAGCAGAGCGTGTGTAGTTACGGAGCAGAGCGGTGTGTACGAGTGTACGAGCAGAGCGATGTGTACGAGGTGTACGGAGCAGAGGCCGAGTGTGTACGAGGTGTACGAGAGCCGAGAGTGCTGTACGAGGTGTACGGAGCGGAGCCGGTGTGTACGAGGTGTACGGAGCAGAGCGAGTGTGTACAAGGTGTACGGAGCAGAGCCGAGTGGTACGTGGTGTACGAGGGTGTACAGTACGGAGCGGAGCCGAGTGTGTACGAGGTGTACGAGCGGAGCGAGTGTGTACGGTGTACAGGGAGCCGAGTGTGTACAGGTGTAGAGCAGAGCCGAGTGTGTACGAGGTGTACGGAGCGGAGCCGGTGTGTGTACGAGGTGTACAGAGCAGAGCCGCATGTGTACGAGGTGTACGGAGCAGAGCCGGTGTGTACGAGGTGTACGGAGCAGAGCAGAGGTGTGTACGAGGTGTACGGAGCAGAGCCGAGTGTGTACGAGGTGTACGGAGCGGAGCGAGAGTTGTGTACGAGGTGTACGGAGCAGAGCCGGTGTGTACGAGGTGTACAGGAGCGGAGCCGTTTGTGTACAAGGTGTGTGTGTACAGAGCGAGCGCTGTGTACAGGTGTACGAGCAGAGCCGAGTGTGTACGAGGTGTACGGAGCAGAGCAGAGTGTGTACGAGGTGTACGGAGCAGAGCCGAGTGTGTACGAGGTGTACGGAGCGGAGCCGAGTGTGTACGAGGTGTACGGAGCGGAGCCGAGTGTGTGTGTGAGGTGTACGGAGCAGAGCCGTGTGTGTACGGAGCAGAGCCGCATGTGTACGAGGTGTACAGAGCGGAGCCGCGTGTGTACGAGGTGTACAGAGCAGAGCCGAGTGTGTGTGAGGTGTACAGAGCGGAGCCGCTGTGTACGAGGTGTACAGAGCAGTGCCGCGTGTGTACGAGGTGTACAGAGCGGAGCCGCGTGTGTACGAGGTGTACAGAGCGGAGCCGCGTGTGTACGAGGTGTATGGAGTGAAGCCACGTGTGTACATTGCAGAACTGAGAGTGTACAAGGTGTACGGATCGGAGCTGTGCTTGTACAAGGTGAACGGAGCGGAGCTGAGAGTGTACAAGGTGTACGGAGTGGAGCTGCGCTTGTACGAGGTGTACGGAGAGGAGCTGAGAGTGTACGAGGTGTACGGAGAGGAGCAGAGTGTGTATGAGGTGTACGGAGCTGAGCTGCACAAGGTGTAAGGAGTGGAGCTGAGAGTGTACGAGATGTACGAATCGGAGCTGCGCTTGTACAAGGTGTACAGAGCGGAGCTGAGAGTGTACGAGGTGTACGGAGTGGAGCTGTGCTTGTACGAGGTGTACAGAGCAGAGCTGTATGTGTACGAGGTGTACGGAGCGGAGACCAGTGTGCAGTGTGTAAAAGGTGTACGGAGCGGAGCTGTATGTGTATGAGGTGTACGGAGGAGAGCCCAGTGTGTACAAGGTGTACGGAGCGGAACCATGTGTGTACGAGGCGTATGGAGCAGAGCCGTGTGTGCAAGGCGTTCGCAGCGGAGCCCAGTGTGTACGAAGCGGAGCTGCGTGTGTACGAAGCAGAGCCACGTATGTACTAGGTGTACGGAGTGGAGCCATATGTGTATGAGGTGTACGGAGCAGAGCCACGTGTGTACGAGGTGTACAGAGCGGAGCCACGTGTGTACAAGGTGTACAGAGCAGAGCCGCTTGTGTACGAGGCGTACGTGGTGTACGGAGCTGAGTGTGTACTAGGTGTACGGAGCGGAGCCATGTGTGTACCTGTGGTGGCCCTGCGAACATGCCGCTCCTATAATCCCGGCCGCCTCTGCCGGCAGCATTCTTCTCCTGAGTCCTGGCCGCCGCTGTCCACCCCTCTGCAGCTCAGCACGGCGGGGAACAATTATGTCATCACTTAGCGCCGCTGTGCTGAGGAGAAGAGGTATTTACTTTTTATTTTTTTAATAGTTTTTTTTAGTGAGTACATTGATAGAACACTATGTAATGTATAATATAATATAATATAATATAGGAGGACAATGGGGGTGCAATATACTATATGGAGAACTATTGTGGCCCATTATATTATATGGAAGACTATGGGGGTGCATTATACTATAAGGAAGGCTATAGGGGATGCATTATACTATATGGAGGACTATGAGGGTGCATTATACTATATGGAGGACTATGGGGGTCCAATATGCTGTATGAAGAGAGCTATGGGGGTGCAGTATGCTATATGGGTTTGCTGCATTAATGCTATATGGGACTGTGGGTGCATTCATTAACTGTCTTATTATGGTGGACTGTGGAGGTGCAATATGCTATATGGAGGACTTTGGGGTGATTATTCTATATGGAGGACTGTGGGGTGCATTATTCTATATGGAGGACTGTGGGGTGCATTATACTACATGGAGGAGTGTCGGGGTGCATTATTTTATATCGAGTACTGTGGGGGTGAATTGTTGTCTATGGAGGTCTGTGGCGATGCAATATGCTATTTAGAGGACTACGGGGTGCAATATACTATATAGAGGACTGTGGGGGTGCGGTTTTCTATATTGAGGACTGTGGGGGTGCATTCTATTTTATAGAAGACTATGGGGGTGCATAGTAGGAGGAAAATTACTTTGTAAAGGCTGACATGTTGTGAGAGATGTACCTATGTGACCCAGCCAAATATTGTTTTTGTTGGGGGGTGCCCAATTAGAATGTCTGCTCTGGGGCTCCATGTTTTCTATGATGCAGGATGCATTGTCCCTCTGCTGCAGGACTGATTGGCCATAACTTAGGCTGGTTTCAGATTTGCGTTTGTGTCTGCATGCGCAGGGCATGCAAACGCAGGGCAAATGCTGTCATACTGATGTGAACGCAGCAGAGATTCTCCGCATGCATTCACATCAGTATGGTGCCCGGCCAGCCAATCAGCGATCTAGATGGCAGCCGGGAGGCAGAGATCTGTGGCAGAGATCCTCCTCCTTCCGGCCGCCGCCGACGAAATTTCAGTGTGATCCGCAGCGCTCTCCTGCGCCGCCATGCGGAGGACAGTGCGGATCCATTGAGATCCATGCATTGTTTGTGCACTCGCGGGCACTTGCTGATAAAACAAGCGCCTGTGAACGCACGAAAAATGCAACATTTTGCATTTGGAGGGTAGAGGAGGGCGCATAAATTATGCGTATCCAAATGGAACTGCTCCCATGTTAAACATAGGAACGCAGTGCTCATGCGTTTGGCTGCGTTCTGTTACGCTTGCGTTCCGAACGCAAATGTGAAACCACCCTTACACACCAGGTCCAGTACTGCCCCTCGGTACATTCAGGCATCCAGCCTTGTTTCTCCTGAGCAGTGGTTGGTCGGTGGTGCTCTTCCCCCATCCCGCTCCCACATCCTTTGCTCAACCCAATAGGAAGGACCCTGTTATTATTACTTAAAGACAGCCCCGTGTGTGGCGCTTGTGATTAGCTAAACAATTCGGGAGTAAGTGTGGTCTGTTGGATGGAGGAGAAGCGCCATTTTACTAACTTAGTGCAGTGGCAGCTTGTTGATGCTCAGACTGCAGGTCATTACCTGTGGTGTGTGGATGGTGCGGCATGGTGACATGTCTGAATATTCAGTGCCAGGCAGCAGTCCAGAGTTTTGTAGGCGTGTGCCAGAGGATGGCAATCAGTGCTGCCTCTTGAGCTATAAGGATGCAGGACTGTGTCTGCCTACAGGACCACCGCTCTGACAGTCGTCATTATGTGTCTAAATGCTTGTGCCAAGCTGCCATTGCCATTAATGATCCTTGGTCTGGATTTTTCTGTGTGGTTCTTGTATGTCCATGTGATGGCGCTGACTTCTTTGTGTGGACATCTTTTTTTCTGTTTCTGTAAACTAAAATGTCCACTATTTTGCTCATTTACACAGGATAAATATGTCTGTATGAACCAGATTTAGTTTTATCAATTAAAAAATTTACTGGCGGGGGGGGGGGGGGGCGCCGTTTTGCAGTTCGCCTCAGGCAGCAGAGAGGCTAGGTTCACCCCTGGGTTCTGGTTCTGCATTCCTCTACTGATGGTGGTTCTGTCGCTGGATTCATCTACTGACGGTGGTTCCGATCTTGTACATATGTAGGAAACCATAATATACTTAATGCCTATGTTAAAACTGAAAAATCCTCAATGGATTTTTCGGCTCCAAAACTCTGTGCAAGTTATGGTGTGTTTACACTGAGTTTTTGGAGCAGAAACTCTCCAACTCCTCAAATGCTCAAAACTTGGTTGTGTTGATGTATTGATTGCGGTGGTTGTGGTGATGTATTCATGTAAGTGTCCCTTGGGATGGATTTAGCATGAATCTGTTTCTTGGCTTGAAAAATGTTGTGCACCCCTGAGTGAGATGCTGGCCCGCTACATCACACTGATACACACACAGTCACACTGCACAATGTTGGCTGTGTCTGCTGAAGTGACGTCACATATTGCTCCTAGTATTAAGTATGAGGTGATCATAGGGTCGGGGTAAAACAATACTGATCACCCCCTGATAAGTCCTCACAGGAGTCTATATTGTCATGTCAGTGACTGCTCTGTGTGAGTTATTGCCAGAGTCTGAGCTTTGCTTCAGATCAGGTTGTCGTGTCAGTTTTTTCCAAAGGCAGCACTAAGATTGACAATACGGTAGTGTGAATATAGCCTATGTAGCAGCCGGAGGTAAACCTGTTAAAGGGGTTGTCCAGTTGTAAGCCACAAGTGTGCAGTTACTCTGTGTCATTCTATGTGACTGCAGACTCGTGAATCATCACATTGCTTGCAGTGCTGTGATGATTCGGCGGGTGTGTGACTGCAAGTGTGTGGTTTGCATACATGCAGTCACATGCCAACTAGACTAGACTTGCTCGGCCTCTCTTAATGCGACTTTATTGAGCAAGGCCTGAAACAGCCTAGTCGGAATGTGGCTGGGAATATACATATTGGTATGCTTACGGTCACAAGACCGCCTGTTCCCTGCACCTGAGAATCCTCACAGCGCACAGTGCATACGATGTGAGGATTCACCAGTCTGTAGTCACATATAGTGACTGTAGACATACAGCTTAAGATTGGACAACTCTTTTAAGGATGAGCCACTGCTCATGGGCTTCTGCTGTGTGCTTGTCCCGTAGGCTAAAATTTGGCATCCAGCCCCTGACAGGAGGTGCGGTTGCTGCAGCAGCATCCCAGTATCCATTAAGTACTGGGATACTGCAGTTGTCGCACTGTCACTTCTGGGTTCTGTGTCCGTGGTGGCAGGAGCAGCTCTCCCTGACCCAGAAGTGACAGTGCTGCAGTGCTGTGATAGAGGGATCCTCCTGCTCCAGGTAAGAGCGCCGGAGCGGAGCTGTGGAGTGGAGGCACACCAACAGTATAATTTGGGGGAACTCATGGGACCGGGGTGATGCTCAGCTGCATCATAATTGGGGACTCATGGGGGGAGAACCTCAACTGCATCATGAATGCCATTCATGATACAGCTGAGCCTTTCCTCCATGAGCCCCCCATTCATGATACAGCTGAGCCTCTCCCCCATGAGCTCCCCATTCATTGAATGGGGGGGCTCATGGTCGAGAAGCTCAGCTGCATCATGAATGGGTGGGCTCATGGGGGAGAAGCTCAGCTGCATCATGAATGGGAGGTTCATGGGGAGAAGCTCAGCTGCATTATGAATGGGTGAGCTCATGGGGGAGAATTCCGGCTACATCGTGAATGGGGGCTCATGAGGGAGAAGGTCAGCTGCATCATGAATGGGGGGCTCATGGGTGGAGAAGCTCAGCTGCATCATGAATGGAGGGGGCTCATGGGGGAGAGGTTCAGCTTTATATATTACCTGGAGGCTGTGCTGGGCTGTATATATTACCTGGAAGCTATGCTGGGCTGTATATATTACCTGGAAGCTATGCTGGGCTGTATATATTACCTGGAAGCTATGCTGGGCTGTATATATTACTTGGAAGCTATGCTGGGTTGTATATATCACTGGAGGCTGTGCTTGGCAGTATATATTAACTGGAGGCTATACTAGGGATATACATTACCTGGAAGCTGTGCTGGGCTGTATGTATTATTTGGAGGCTATGCTGGGCTGTATGTGTTATTTGGAGGCTGTGCTGTGCTATATTTGTTGTTTGGAGGCTGTACTGGGCTGTATATATTAATTGGAGGTTGTGCTGGGCTGTATATATTTGTATGCTGCAACTGGCCTGCAAATAATATATACAGCCCAGCAGTAGCCTCCAGATAATAAATACAGCCCTGCATAGCCTCAATGTTATATATACAGCCCATTTAGTGTGGGAAAACCCACAGCAAGAATTGATATGCTGCAGATTTTCCCCCTCTAAAATATGCAGCATTTATAAGTATTACAATCTATGAATTTACATAACTTTGTTGCACTATGAAGGGGGGCCCCCCCAAATTTTTTTGCACAGGGGCCCACTACAGTCTGTGTCTGCCCCTGGATAGAACACTTGGGGGATGACATCAAAAATGCTGTTTCTTATGCAGATCCAACAAATGCAAATAAATTGTGGGATGTAGTCAAAGCATCCTGAACTGGAGTAACAGTTGACAGAAGCCAGAAGTTAGTTGACTCTATACAGCATAGATATGAAGCAATTCTTAAAAAACTGTGGTTATACAAGTAAATATTAGGTTAGTGATTCTTAGGAATTCTAAATCCTTAAAAAAATAAAACGGTACATATTTTGAGTTTTTTAAGACAAATACAGGCACTGCTATTTTTTTGAGCAGCCCAATGTTCTGTAAAGTAATTAAAAATTATATACATTTCTCATCATTTTTTATTTAGAAAACAGTGTGCAATGTTTCCAATGCTGGAAATAAAAACTATTCCACAGATTTTGGGCTTAACTTGTCTTTGAACACATGCTATTATTTTTAAGATTTTGTAGAATTTAGTTTGTTAGCTGAGCCTGCCTGCATCTTTTCCGGCTGATGATGGCTGAGTTTTTCAGCCATCATCTGCCTCCGACTGAGGCTTTTAACCTGTCAAATACCGCACTGATGGGTTACCATGACAACTAAGGTTCTTCTGTAGACCCCCGTGCTTGTCATGATGATTCCGCTGTGAAAGCATTTCGCTGGCTTTCATGGGAGACCACAATTTTTGCTATACATAACAGAGTGATAGGATAATTGCAGCTTCAAGTCTCCTGATGGTTATGTAAACAGCTTATGTTTTTATAGACCCAGCGCTCCCTCCATTATGTCATGGCTAATATTGTCCCATTATGTAGTATTGAAATGATTGAAAATTGATACTGTTATAACCCTTATGCAGGATGTTTATTCTCAAATAAAATTACCGTATATACTGTGTATAAGCCGAAGTTTTTCAGCACAATTTTTGTGCTGATAAGTGCCCCCCTCGGCTTATACTCGAGTCACCGTGTGAAGGCTCAGTGGGAGGGGCGGTGATCGGGGGCTGGAGGAGGCGGGGGGAGGCTGTAATAGGAGCGGACGGTCACATGGGCCCACTCATTAGTGCAATGCAATATGCACTGCATCCTCCTGTCCATCAACGGCAGGGGGAGTGGTGCATGTTACATTACTCCCCCCCTCTCCCCATATGACCAATATATGCCCCCATGCTGCCGCACAGCATAAAATATTCATAATTATATGATAATAATCATTCATATTTACCCCCTGTCGCCATGTCACTGCTGCGTCCTTCGGTCCTCCGGTCTTCATGCTTCTTCCTGCTTTTGCCGGCGTCATGTGACGGCGCCGCAGCGATGACGTCATCCCCGCTGTGCCGGCGGTCACATGACGCCGGCAAAAGCAAGAAGAAGCATGAAGACCGGACGTAGCGGTGACATAGCGACGGAGGGTAAATATGAATGATTATTATTTTACGCTGTGCGGCAGCATTGGGGCATATATTGCTCATGGGGGGGGTATGTACCCCTGTGGTGGTTGGGGTCTATATACCCCTGTGGTGGTGGTGGGGGTCTATATACCCCTGTGGTGGTGTGGGTCTATATACCCAGTGGTGGTGGGTGGGCAATGTACCCCAGTGGTGGGGGGGGGCTATGTACTCCAGTGATGGGGGGGCCGTATAACCCAGTGGTGGGGGGCTATATTCCCCAGTGGTGGGGGGTATAAACCAGGCTGGGAGTCTATATACCAGTAATGGAGGAATATGTACAGTGAGGGAGGTATATACCAGGATGAGGGGCAATTTACCATGATGGGGGCGCTATATACCAGTGATGAGGGACTGTATACAGTGATGATTGCTATATACCAGTGATGGGGGCGCTATATACCAGTCATGAGGGGCTGTATACAGTGATGATTTCTATATACCAGTGATGGGGGCGCTATATACCAGTGATGAGGGGCTGTATACAGTAATGATTCTATATACCAGTGATGAGGGGCTGTATACAGTGATGATTGCTATATACCAATGATGAGGGGCTGTATACAGTAATGATTGCTATATACCAGTGATGGGGCGCTATATACCTGTGATGAGGGCTGTATACAGTAATGATTGCTATATACCAGTGATGAGGGGCTGTATACAGTGATGATTGCTATATACCAGTGATGGGGGCGCTATATACCAATGATGAGGGGCTGTATACAGTAATGATTGCTATATACAGTGATGGGGCGCTATATACCATGATGAGGAGCAATATACGAGTATGGGAGTCTGCTGCATTTTCCACCCTAGGCTTATACTCAAGTCAATAGGTTTCCCCAGTTTTGGGGGTAAAATTAGGGGCCTCGGCTTATACTCGGGTCGACATACTCAAGTATATACGGTATACATAAAAACACGTTTAAAATTTCATAAAAAATCATAAAACTATATATCGGCAAACTGATCAACAACGACCAAGTGGGATTCATCCCAAACAGAAATGCATCAGATGCCACCAGAAGAGTCATTAATCTGATTACTCTCACCGAATCCTCTAAAGCCCCGACTGCCTTCTTGGCCCTTGACGCCGAGAAGGCATTCGACAGAGTTAATTGGCAATACTTCTTTTTAACCCTTCACAAATTTGGACTTCAAGGGAACATATTCAACTCAATTTCAGCGATGTATGCAAACCCCACAGCCAAAATCTATTCAAACCAAGCTCTCTCCCAGAGAATAACGCTCTCTAAGGTACCAGACAGGGCTGCCCCTGTCCCCCCTTCTCTTTGCCCTTTTCATAGAGCCCTTAGCGGAATCCATTAGAGCAAACATAAATATTAGAGGCGTCCCGTTGAAGTCACGCCATCACAAAATTACACTTTTTGCAGACGACATACCTATTTCCATTACAAACCCATTACAATCTTTACATCACCTTTCCTACACTATCAATAATTTTTCAAATGTTTCCCATTACAAGATCAAACAAACAAATCGCAAATGTTAGATTATAACATTGAGAGATCCTTTCTTACTTATCTAAAGGAGCAATTCCCATTTTCCTGGAAAGCGACTAGACTAGGTATTTAGGTATCCAATTGACAAAACCCATTTCAGACCTAGTTGTGGTGAATATCTCCAACCTCCTCGACTCTTTTAGAACTGATCTTTCTAACCTCTCCAAACTCCAACTATCTTGGACAGGCAGAATAGTTGCGCTAAAAATGAAGATGCTTCCGAAATTTATATACCTAGCTCGAGCAATCCCTCTTCCCATTTCCAAAAATAGGCTGAATGGACTTCATTCTCAATTGAGAAAATTCATTTGGCAAAATGGAAGACCCAGAGTTTCGGGTACGATCTTGGAGAAACACAAGAGAAGAGGAGGAATGGGGATTCCGAATCTATATAAGTATTATCTTGCATCTATACTAAAGTTGTCACAGACCTGGCTTAAAGATTCTAATAACTCTACCCCATGAGCGACAATCGAAAAAGAATTAACCAATTGAAACAATTTCCTAGCCCTAATAGTTGCACATCTGAGTAAACCAAGAAAAATTCCTCCTCCATTCCCAACAGTCAAGGCAACGATCCTAGCATGGAAACTACTCCTTAAAAAATCCAGTCACCTCCTCCCTTACTCGACACCCAAAAATATCCCTCTGGAAACGCTAGAACACCTTATCCCGGGCCTGAATTTATCCTCCCGGTATGACCGAGGGATTCGTCACATTGTTGACCTCCTCTCGGATGGAAAGCTAGTTCAATTTCACCACTTAGAACAAAAACATAACCTTACGTGGCAAGATAGAACGGCCTGGAGATTGAGTAAATCTTCCCAGATTGACTTAAACTCTGCCTTCTCATTCCCAAAGCCCATAACTGACTTAATAGAAAACCCACTTAAACCATCAATCTGGATGACTGGACAAATTTATCAAATCCTGAATGATGATCTCATCCTTCATAAACATCCTTATATCACTGCGTGGGAAAAGGAGCTGGGTATCACCATAGATATGGTAGATCTGACCTCTTCAATTGAAACGTCTTACGCAAACACCAATTGTGCTTCTATTCAGGAATTCCTATTTCAAAGTTTTGACGAGATGGTACTGGACACCATCCAAACTGAGCCACATCGACCCCCTCATATCTCCGAAATGCTGGAGAGATTGTTCGCAAATCGGGACACTATCTCATATTTTTTGGAAGTGCCCGAAGATTCTTAAGTTCTGGCAGGGAGTAAACATCCTAATCTTTAAAACCACCAACTTTAGACTAACCCTCTCCCCACAACTAGCCCTCATCTCTATTGGCATTTCAAACATCTCCCATAATTTTAGATTCATAATCTCTCAAATACTCCTTACCTCCAAAATAATGCTGGCTGCCAAATGGAAGACCACAGAATTACCCACCATATCTGAACTCACCAACAGAATTTCGGCTCATTGTACTTTTGAATTTAACTATGCGGTCAGAAACAACTCATGTAACAAGTATTACAACAATATGGATTTCTACACAATCACTCAAATATCTAACTACGTCATTGACTGATTCCTAACCCTAATCCATATCTGATCCACCCAGTAATTTTATAGTTGTCCCTCGGAACCCATGTTCTCTACCCTAGAATTGTTTTTAGGATATCAAGTCCCAAAATTTCTCTCTCTCTCTCTTTTTCGTTTATAACTAAGGCCGATTATAACCTATGTTTATAGCCAACTGTTTGTATGCTAAGGCTCACATAGATGTTTTATATTAAGTACCTATCTATTAATGTGAAAACCATTGATTACCCCTACATTTTTGTGTGTATGTTACCCTACCGTCTATCCTGTATTTATGTCCCGTTGTTGCTTTAAAAATTACCCAATAAAAGTGGAAAAAATCATAAAACGTCTAAAAATCATATGGTCTTGGGTACGGTATTGATTTTATCATATGATTTTTATAAGTTTTATGATTTTTTATGAAATTTTAAATGTGTTTTTATGTAAAATTTTATTTGAGAATAAACATCCCGCATAAGGGTTCTAACAGTAGCAATTTTCAATCATTTCAATACTACATATTGGGACAATATTAGGGAGGGAGCGCTGGGTCTATAAAAACATAATCTGTTTACATAACCATTACTTGGGACAGGGCCACACACGGAGCCCTCCAGACCTACAGCAGCAAAGCCATCCAAATCTACAACAGATTGCTCCGGTGTTTAACCATTGAAAAAAAGAAATACAGCAAAATGGAAAAAAATGTTTTATAATATTTAAAAAGCAATAGTTCTACCGCATTGAAAATAAAGCAATAAAAACAACACACACATTTGGTATCACTAAGGGGAAAAATAAAAGTTCTGGCTCTTGGATGTCGGGGAGGAAAAAACTAAAGTGCAAAAATGGAAAACTGCTGGATTATGAAGGGGTTAATTGTATTTATATAAATTAGCAGGAAATGTCTAATATCTGGGCTCTAATTTATCAAAACTGTATCTGCAACAAGGTCCCTGTTCCCATAGCAAAGATTGCAGATTCCATTCCTCAACATTCTATAGAACAATGGAATGTGGTTGCTAGAGGCAACAATGGCAGTTTTTCTGTTGACAGCATTGATAACTGAGGCCTGTACATAATATCTGAACAATCCTCCTCACCATAAGACCTATTATACTGAGCTGTTTCCTTCTTACCTGGTTTATCTTCATCCAGTGATCTGTCTGATGGTGAAGGATCACTCAGGTGGGATATACAATCCGGGATGGAGGTGACACTGGTTGATGATTGTGTCCTCCATAAGGCACCATTCACAATCATAAAGGATTGGGCTGGGGTCAGACATCTTCTTGAGACAACCCAGTTACTGTTTCTTATTATTTTCTGGTTTGCCGCTGTTTCCAGGTTCAGGTCTTTAATAAGGTTCAATCCGGCTGACACTGGAGTCTGTATTCTTTGTAGATGTTCCTCTTGGTTGATATTGGCGCTGATCTTTCTGCTCTCATTGAGGATGGCGTCATCATGCCTCTTCCTTATTCCAGTGAATAATCCTCCAAGTTTTGTCAGGATTGACAGAATGCCGCTCTGAGGCTCCTTATCTGCGGACTGCTCGGCGGCCTCCATATTCCTTCTGTCTGTGGGAATATCTTGTCTTTCGTTCTTTTTGTCATCCAGATTATTTTGGTTGGACGCCATTTTTAAAGCGTCACTAGTCTTATTCAGTAGTTTAGGGAATTTATTCCCTAAAGCATAGAACAATGCCATAAATATTGTTCCCATCTCGCTGAGAACCCAATGTCTTGGGTTCTTCTCCTACCTCTGATCAATAGAATGTAGTTTTTCTCTTCGTTTAGCACGAGGAAAAAATAAGCTGCCTTACCCACCGAAGTCTGTAAGGCAAATGACTGGCTTCAGGCGGTTACACTGGGATATAGCGTGTTATGATGTCACATCAATTGTGACATCATCAGATTCAAATAGCTCCCAGGATGACTGTGATTGGCTGTTTGAACTGTCAATCACCGTGATCCACTGCCTCCTATGGAAGGGGCTGTGGAGCGGCTCTGATGGGAGTAATCCTCCCATCAAATCGCTTCTATCAGAGCTGGATGGGGGGGGCACCCCCTCCACCTCAAATGAAAGCGATCTGATGGGACTATCACCCCCATCAGGGCTGCTCCATAGCCACCCTGCACCTGCTGCACGCCGCCGCCACTCCTGATCTCCCCCTGCTCCTGCGCCCTGCTCCTTCCTCCCATTCCTAATCTCCTCCCGCCCCCTTCCTACCAATTCCTCCCCCATGTCATCTTCCTGCTCCTGTTCCAGTCCCCTGCTTTCCCCTGTCCCTGATCGCCCCCTGTCCCCTTCCTGCTCCGGTCCTGTCCCTCTTCCTCCTCCCCTCCACCATCCTGCCCCCGTGCTGCCCCCATACCTCCATTCCCCGCCGGCCACGTCCTCCGCCACCGGGTTCCTGCACTGTGCAGCTCCTCCTGTGTGCAGGCTGATCTGTTACAGGAGGAGCTGCCAGACACCCGGCTGCTGCAGGGGATCTGTCAGTGAGGTGAGTATGGATGGCTGATGGATGGATGGATGGAGGATGGATGATGGATGATGGATGGATGGATGATGGATGGATGGATGGATGGATGAGTGATGGATGGATGGATGGATGGATGAGGATGGATGGATGAGGATGGATGGATGGATGGGTGATGGATGGGGGATGGATGGATGAGTGATGGATGGATGGGTGATGGATGGATGATTGATGGATGGGTGATGGATTGATGGATGGATGATTGATGGAAGGGGTCAGAGTCATGGTGCATGGGACGGCAGATCATTGCCATACAGTGCACCTTGATTGACCCCAGTGACTGCAACAAGTGGACAGTTGATCCCTTATTGTAGTCTCTGGGTCAGAGACATGGTGCATGGTACGGCCGTTTTTTGCCATACAGTGCACCATGACTCTGACCGCAGAGACTAAAACATGGATCAAGTGTCCACTTGTTGCAGTCACTGGGGTCAGTCATGGTGCACTGTATGGCAATGATCTGCCGTACCGTGCACCATAACTCTGACCCCAGAGACTACAATAAGGGATCAAGTGTCCACTTGTTGCAGTCACTGGGGTCAGTCATGGTGCACTGTATGGCAATGATCTGCTGTACCGTGCACCATGACTTTGACCCCAGAGATTACAATAAGGGATCAAGTGTCCACTTGTTGCAGTCACTGGGTCAGTCATGGTGCACTGTGTGGCAATGATCTGCTGTACCGTGCACCGTGACTCTGACCCCAGAGACTACAAGTGGACACTTGATCCCTTGTTGTAGTCTCTGGGGTCACAGTCATGATGCACAGTACGTCACATTATTTCCATACTGTGCACCATGACTCTGACCCCAGAGACTACAACAAGGGATCGAGTGTCCTCTTGTTGTAGTCTCTGGGTCAGAGTCATGGTGCAATGTATGACAGATCATTGCCATACAATACAGTACATTCACCATCAGTGTAACCCCAGAGACTGTAGGAAGAGGACACTTGATCCCTTGCTGCAGTCTCTAGATTTAGCAGAGGCGATCGAGCGTCATGGGACAATTGTTTTGGACTACGTCGGAGGCGATTGAGCATCGTGGGACCTTCGTTGTGGACTACGTCGGATCTATATAATGAAGATGGAGTCTGAATTTTGTTTGTGTTTTTTTTTTTCAAATGAAAAGATTTTTCTCTGTGTGGTGTATTTTTTTTTTTTTTTTACTATTTACTAGAGATTCCTAATGGCGGGTCTATCATTGGCCCGACATTATGAATCTCGGGCTTAGTGCCAGCTGCCAATAAAAAAGCTGGCATTAACCCCTTTATTACCCAGTTTGCCACCGGCACCAGGGCAACTGGAAGAGTCTGGGTACAGCGCCAGAAAATGGTGCTTCAATGAATGCGCCATTTTCTGGGGAGGCTGTGGGCTGCAATTCGCAGCATGGGGGGGCCCAGAATGCTTGGGCCTCTCCATGCTGAGGATTCTATCCCCAGCTGCCTCGTACCTGGCTGGACCAAAAATATGGCGAAGCCCCACGTCAATTTTTTTAAAAATTACTTCTACAAATAAAATGACATGGAGCTTTGCCGTATTTTTGGTAGCCAACCAGGTACAACTTGGCAGCTGGGGGGCTGGAATCCTCAGCGTGGAGAGACCCAAACGTGTGGGCCCCTCATGCTGCAAATTGCAACCCACAGCCACCCCAGAGAATAGTGCATTCATTAGAGGTGCCATTTTCTGTTGCTGTACCCCAACTCTTCCAGTTGCCCTTGTGCTGGTGGCATACAGGGGCTCTCCATACGCGACATGGTGTCCGCTAACAAGTTGAATGAAAAATTAGCTCCAATTGTTAGCGGACACCATGTCGCGTATGGAGACCCCCTGTGTACCTAAACATTAGAGCTCCCACACAAGTGACCCCGTTTTGGAAACTAGACCCCCCAAGGAACGTATCTAGATGGGTGGTGAGCACTTTGAACCGCCAGGTGCTTCACAAATTAATGTGTAAAAATGAAAAAGTCCTTTTTTTCACAAAAATTTTCTTATAGCTTTAATTTTTTCATTTTCACTTGGGCAACAGGATAAACTGCATCCTTAAATTTGTTGGGCAATTTCTCCTGAGTACACCGATACCTCATATGTGGTCATAAACCACTGTTTGAGGGCACGGCAGGGCTCGGAAGGGAAGGAGCACCATTTGACTTTTTGAATCCAAAATTAGCTCCAAATGTCAAATTGCGCTCCTTCCCTTCTGAGTCCTGCCGTGCGCCCAAACAGTGGTTCATGACCACATAAGGCTATCGGTGTACTCAGGAGAAATTGCCCAACACATTTTAGGATCCATTTTATCCTGTTGCCCATGTGAAAATGAAAGAATTGAGGCTAAAAGAACATTATTGTTGGAAAAATTAAAATGTCCAATTTTTCCTTCCACTTTGCTTTAGTTCCTGTGAAGCACCTGAAGGGTTAATAATATTCTTGAATGTAGTTTTGAGTAGCTTGAGGGGTGCAGTTTTTGGAATGGTGTCACTTTTGGGTATTTTCTGTCATGTACTCCCCTCAAAGGGACTTCAAATGTGATGTGGTCACTAAAAAAATAGTTTTGTAAATTTTGCTGGAAAAATGAGAAATTGCTGATGACCTTTGAACCCTTATAACTTCCTACCCCAAATTTTTTTTTCTCCGAAATTTTGCTGATGTGAAGTAGACATGTGGGAAATGTTATTTATTAACTATTTTATGTCACATAACTCTCCGGTTTAACAGAATAAAAATTAAATATTTGAAAATCGCAAAATTTTCAAAATTTTTGCCCAATTTTTGTTTTTTGACAAATAAACGCAAAAATTATTGACCTTAATTTGCTACTAACATGAAGCCCCATATGTCATGAAAAAACAATCTCAGAATCGCTAGGATCTGTTGAAGCGTTCCGGAGATATAACCTCATAAAGGGAGAGTGGTCAGAATTGCAAAAAATGGCAAGGGCTTTAGGGTCAAAATAGGCTGGGTCATGAAGGGGTTAAAAATAAATACAAACCCTTTCTTGCCATATTATGTGGTTTTTATACATTACATATAATCTGTAATGTCCTGTTGGTACGGCCATAAAGTTCTCACATTATTCACCTGCACAACGATGACCCTAAGGATAAAAAGCAACGTCAGCCTCGTCTCCCAGAGCCGCAGATAGAAACTGATCAATGTATCGTATGGACCCAAAAATGGCCGATAAAACGCCAACAGCTCGTCCGGCTAGACATAACCTGGCTGGAAACAATGTACATGTTATTTGTGTATTAATATGGCGGACAGTTCTTGTCTTGTGCAGAAAGATATGAAATAGTAAAACAATAATATCGCTGTAATCATAATATAAAGAAGATTAAATGTTATTGATATCACATGATAAACGCCTCCAACATCGCCTCATTTCTTATTTCAGACTCGTTTTCTTTCCCGTCCCGGCACACAGTTGTGTAATCCCTGCAGCCGCTGTGACTAAGGGCTCATTCAGCGGAGAGTATTATCGGTCCGTGTTCTGTCCGTGTGTGCGACCAACCGTACACGGAGATCACTCAGGACAGATTGTATAGTGATCATCATACAATGAATGTGTCCTTCTAAAGGCCCCGTCACACACTACGATATTGTTAACGATATTGTTGCAACGTCACTGGTTGCAGTGACGTAAAAACGACATCGTTGCATGTGACATTTACCAACGACCAATGATAAGTTGGTTGATCGTTGGTAAATGACCTGGACCATTATTTTATTGTTGGTCTCCCGCTGGGCGGACAGCATCGGCGTGTGGGACAGCGGGAGACCAACGATGAACGACCTCCCAGCGCCACACAGCAAACGCTGGGAAATGGTAATCAGGGTAAGTGTCAGGTGACTAAGCTCAGCGCTCTGCTTAGGTACCCGCTGTTTACCCTGGTTACCAGCGTTCTCACTGGCGCTGATCGCTGGTGAGTCTGCCTGTTTGACAGCTCACCAGCGATCAGATAACAATGTCCCAGCGATCCACATCGTTGGTGGATCGCTGGGACATTGTAGTGTGTGAAGGGGCCTTAACTCTACCTGCTAATAGCCTTAAGCCTATGTTCACATAGGTCTGTTTTGCTGTTTTTTTTTTTTTTTGCTGTATTTTTACCTTGGGTTGGAGGCACACTGGCGCAAGACTCGCGCGAGTGTAATGCGAGAAAAAATGGCATTGCACTCGGACCTGTATCTTTAAGTGACACGGTCACATCAATGTGATTTTTTTCGCATTACACTTGCAATGCAATGGAAATGCGAGTGCAATCGCAGCATGCTGTGATTCAAACTCGTCAAGTCAAACTCGCACCCATACAGCACATGGTGCGATAGTCGCATCCGTGTGCTGTTAAATTCTCCTGAAACCGGTCTCCTGGTACGGTAATGCTGCTCTCCATGGTGCTGAAGACTTATTCATCTGCACAATGGCCAGCGCACATTGAAACTCCGGAGCACTGGCCATTGTGCAGATGAATAAGTCTTCAGCACCATGGAGAGCGGCGGGTACAGTACGCCATTAGCGTAAGTACCTGGGACAGCTCCTTATTGAGGACGCTGCCCAGCAATGTACTTACGCTAATTGCGTACCATACCGCGCACTGCTGACAGGAGCCGCCAGCTTTCATTAATGATTTGAAAATGCCGAAAAATAGCGGCTTAAAAAGAAATATAGCCATTAACCCCTGAACTGCCAATGACTTAAGGCACCATGTCTCTAGGGAGTGTGGATACTCCCTGGAGACATGATGCCAACATATTATACACACAATAACCCTTCATTCATTGGGTTAATAGCTGCATATGCAGCATCTGTACTGATATGCCGCACAGGTGCTGCATATGCAGTTTAACCCCGACAATTACAAAGAGGTGCCCAGCAGCTGGGTTTATAATAATCATCTTGCACCGCTGACACAGTGGTGCAAGATGATTGATTAATGTACCGGGAAAGCGGCACATTCATACTCTGCAGCTTTGACAGCCTCGCAGTTTGAATATGGCGGTAAATGCTGTCCACGGTCGTGAAGTTTGCTACAGGACCACAGACAGCATCACTATCACACGCAGCACACACGCACTTACACCTCACACTCGCAGCACACTCACATGCATACAGCCGGCCATACTCACCCAAAACACGCATCACACTCACATCACTGTCATGCATCAAATATGCTCCATGTTTGATGCATGACAGTGTGCCTCCAGCCTTAGGTTATGCACATCCATGCTAATCTAAACCTGCATTTTTCATTCCCAGCAAAACCTATGAGATTGTGGAGAAGTCAGGTGCACACATTTGTGTCTTTCTCCTGACTGAAGCTTGGCTTTTCATCATGTCAATTCTTCTCTGCATTTTTGTTTCGTTCTTCAGGCAAAAACGCAGAAAAAATGCAGCAGAAACACATAAAAAATGCAGGTTTTCTCCTGGCAAGAAATCTTTATTCACTAACAGAACATTCAGGGGTTTTCTGCTGTTTTGCTGCAGAAAAAAACACAGCAAAAACGCAGTGTGTGAACACAGCCTAATACGTCTCCAACCATTCACTGTAGAGAACCTATTGGAGGCCCAGATCGCCCTCATTATAACCTGTCGTGGCCACCACTAGACTCGCTGTGCCACACATTTCTGTCCCAAATGTTTTAACTATCAGAACATTTTCGGAGTAATTGTTATTGACTCTGCAGACCGGTCACAGCCAGTTCTCTCTGTATATAAGCAGTGGAAAGCGCCAGAATACTGATATTAAAAATAATAATAATAAAACTTTATTTGTATAGCTCCAACATATTCCGCAGCGCTTTACAGTACAATGGTACAAAAATGCCAAAAATATCATTATTTTTGCACAACGTCAATTTTGCCACATTTCAAACAGTTTTAACAAAATATTCTGGGGGAAACGTTTTTCTGAATTGTCCCTTCTATGTGGATATGGGCTTGTGTTGTAGATTACAGCCCATCAGCAGTTCTCTATGATGGTGGTGAATTGTGGTGAAATGATATATCCCGCTCCTCTATTTCTGTAATAACCTATCAGATCTACATTGAACATCTGTTAATAATGTCCCACTGGGTTGTATAGGTTGTCATCAAGCTTTTCTAGAAACTCTGCAGCCCCAATATCATTCCATAATTAAAGAAGTTACTGGATTTAGGAAATTGATTTCTTCCAAGATCAGGATAGAACAGTAAAGGAGAGGACGAGCCCCTTATATGTTGTCCATAGGGGCCATTGTTGGCGATGGGTGAGAGATGACAGGGGCTTCCATCACCCGATTTAATTCAACCAATTTGAACACAATTCCTATGAGTTCTGGAGTATAAACTGTGGTCGGTGAAAGACCTGAATAATATATCATACAGACTGTATAATCCCTACAAATAGACTTTATTAATAGAACACACATTTACACATGAAAATTACTTAAAACAGATCACAATTATGGTACGACATATACAGTGCCTTGAAAAAGTATTCAAACCCCGTGAACGTTTCCACATTTTTTCATGTTGATTTCGGCTTCACACCGCATTGTGATCAGGTCCGGGGCTGTCTGATGTGAATCGGACAGCTCCGGACCTGATATCCACCCAATGCAGCCCTATGGGGCTGGATGGAGCCGGATGGCAGCTATTTGCTATCCAGGTGTCTTCTGTCCGGGAGGATCCCGCAGGATTCAGATTTCTCTCCCGGACACAATGACCCACACCTCCACATTTATATGCATAAAAGTGTGGAGGTGAGTCATGCTACTCAGTGGACCTGTTGAAGCTCATTTGAGCGAAACACGTGCACCCCACATCCACCACCATGCCGGTATGTCACCAGTGTGCAACTGGAAATAAAGAAATAAAGAAATCCCAATGCAACACAATGGTAAGTGCTGACTACTATTATTTCAAATAGTCACTTTGGGACTTTGTAAACAAAAGGCACGCCACCACAATTCATTAGCGGGAGAGGTTCTGTATTTCCTCCATAGCCGAATAGTGGCACAACCAGAGCTCCACATCTACAGGCAGTAGTGCGGGTCATTTCTATACATCCATTTAAAAACAGGGAAAGTATGTTGAATGTCAAATTTATGTCCCTAACAAAGCCATGTCTGGTAATTTTTTGAAAAAAGCTCGGTTTTCCAGAACCGGATCTGCAGTGTTCGTGCCAAATTTGAAATTCGCAAACATGTTTGGGGAAAGTTCACTCATCTCTAGTCGTGAGCCGCATCCAGCGCTGAGAGAGGGTCTTGAGCCGCATCCAGCTCTGAGAGAGGGTCTTGATGCCACATCCAGCTCTGAGAGAGGGTCAAGAGCCACATCCAGCTCTGAGAGAGGGTCTAGAGCCACATCCAGATCTGAGAGAGGGTCTGAGCCACATCCAGATCTGAGAGAGGGTCTAGAGCCACATCCAGCTCTGAGAGAGGGTCATGAGCCACATCCAGCTCTGAGAGAGGGTCATAAGCCACATCCAGCTCTGAGAGAGGGTCATGAGCCACATCCAGCTCTGAGAGAGGGTCAAGAGCCACATCCAGCTCTGAGAGAGGGTCTAGAGCCACATCCAGATCTGAGAGAGGGTCCAAGCCACATCCAGCTCTGAGAGAGGGTCACAAGCCACATCCAGCTCTGAGAGAGGGTCACAAGCCACATCCCGCTTGAGAGAGGTCACAAGACACATCCAGCTCTGAGAGAGGGTCTAGAGCCACATCCAGCTCTGAGAGAGGGTCTTAGAACCACATCCAGCTCTGAGAGAGGGTCTAGAGCCACATCCAGCTCTGAGAGAGGGTCCCTAGAAGTCTGCACATCCAGCTCCGAGAGAGGGTCTAGAGCCACATCCAGCTCTGAGAGAGGGTCTAGAGCACATCCAGCTCTGAGAGAGGTCTAGAGCCACATCCAGCTTGAGAGAGGTCAAGCCACACCAGCTCGAGAGAGGGTCTAGAGCCACATCCAGCTCTCACACCCTCTCACAGTAGTATAACTGTTGAGGAGAGCCATAGGATCAAATACTTAATTAACCTTAAGACATAAGGGGTTGAGAGAAATGACCCATAGAGAGTATTATTTTACATTGCATAAACTTCCTTAGATCTAAACATGGCTGCCATTTCCTGTTTCATCACACCATGCCATGGTATGCAAGATGGTGACGGGATCTATGACTATTAAACCAAAATATGGCTAATCTAAGTTTGCACCACTAGATAAGTTAGTACACAGCTCTGTGCCAAACACCAATGTATGAGTGGCTTTACAAAAAGGAGGATTTTTGGTGTATTTTAAAGGCACCAGAGCTATAAGTATTCAGATATGAATGAGTGGGAGAAAACCAAAGAGGACCAGTTACACAGGATCAATGCAAAATTTGAACAAGCTTTATTAAACACTGCAATATAAAAGACACACACTTAAAACACAAGTAAAAAGTAGTCCACTGACTACATATGAGGTGTGTGGGTAACAACACTGCTGCAAAACAATGGTCACAGGACATAGAAATAAGGTACCAGCTTACATCTAAATTGCACCTATTATTATCATAGCCTTTTCAGCATCAGTGCGATTCTATACATGTTCGGGTGGTTTTCTTTATTCTCTGCATTCCACTGTCTCTTCTGTTGTGGCCACAACAATACTCCTCCTTTTCCTCGTCTCTATTTTGGTAGTGCCTGAACCTACAAATACATGTCTGTGTATTCTATATGGTGTTTTTCCCTTTGATCCACCAAATCCGTTCTTGTGATACGTTTCACAAAATATTGCATTCTTCAAAATAATCCCTTGATATGGGCCTCTAATTTGTGATGTTATACCTAAATTGGATGTTACACAGCGAGTGCCTTATATAATAAAGCCCCATTGACATATCCTAAGCTATTCCTCTACTTGCTTGTTGATTGGTAATGTCCAAATATCTGGTTGGTTCCCCCATGTAGCAGCCCCTTTTGCTTAATATGTTTCTCTCTAACTTGTTATTTCATTATGTACTCTCCATAGTGACGCGTAACGCTCCTGTCGCGTCACTTCCGGTTTCCGCGATATGTGACTTCCGGTTTGCGGTCCAGCTGGAATGCAGACCATTGCGCATGCGCGGGCGTTCTGCCCACGCTGCTTGCATTGGAAGCACACGGATCTTCACAGCGGCGCCGCTGGAGAGTAGCGGATAAGGTGAATGGGGCTTTTTCTGACTACACACACCTGTGCAGGTTCAGGAGTGAGTTAATAATGGGGATGTCTATAGCTTAAGGCTATTCTTGATGATTGGCTACTTTCTTGATTGCTAATTAGGAGCACTGACATATAATAGTATGGGGGAATGAGGCTTCCCTGAGGAAGCCAGTGGGTGTAACGCGTGGGGCTCATTCCATCTTTCAACCTTTGCTGCACATGGTCTGGACTAGTCAATGATGACCTTGGAACCCCTTGGTCGCTAAGGGATTTCTTCTAGATGGAATACAAAAACTGAAAAAACGTCTATCAGGTCATATTACTAAAATATGTACATACTGCCACATCTTCTTATGCACTATTACCTGTGTACCTCTGGGTCTCTGTAATCATTGTTTCTGCAGTGATACTCTTACCATTGTACAACTATTGTGTGCTTGTACATGCCTCTATTTTTTAGGCTATGATAATAATAGGTGCAATTTAGATGTAAGCTGGTACCTTATTTCTATGTCCTGTGACCATTGTTTGCAGCAGTGTTGTTACCCACACACCTCATATGTAGTCAGTGGACTACTTTTTGCTTGTGTTTTAAGTGTTTGTCTTTTATATTGCAGTGTTTAATAAAGCTTGTTCAAATTTTGCATTGATCCTGTGTAACTGATCCTCTTTGGTTTTCTCCACTCATTCATATCTGAATACTTATAGCTCTGGTGCCTTTAAAATACACCAAAAATCCTCCTTTTTGTAAAGGGGATCTATGACTACATCCTGTTGTACATGTGGCAAAGGTGGAGACTTTATCTGTGAATACATCCTGTCGTACAAGGAAGTTCATGGAGGAAGATGAATTCTATAGAAGGACTAACCAATCACAGAGCGACATGTCGCTTGGGAGATCTGATGATTCACGGAACAACCTATCCTAATGACTTCGTGGACCAACCAATCCTGAAACTCTCATGGATCCGCCCATGGACTAGCCCATTAACCAACCCACTAACCAATGAGTTTTCCCATTGGGCTGGCCGAACCACTTACTGAGTTTATATAAGTCCATGTGTGGCACCCCTGCAACCGAGTGGCCATAGGATGAACTGCAGCTGGACGAGGTAAGACGGTCAACTCAAAAAACACACACACAGACACACTCCATATCCTGAGCCAATCACTCTATGTCAGGGAACGGGGTTGAGGGAGTATAGAGACGTGTGGGTGAGAAGAAAGACAGGACACGGAAAAAGGGGTGGAGGAACAGTAGTAAAATACTGGAACACTAAGTTGGATTTAGACATTCCTGGAGGTAGTTTCCCAAGAAGCAGCTTGCCATGGAGGTGAGGGAAGGGAAGGAACTCCAAGCCGAGACACCCTTCAACTGAGCACTGACGATCAAAACAGTGAGAGACAACAGGGCCCAGCAGCTTCACACACTAATGGCTGGCCGGGACCCAGGCTGAAACCGAGAGAGAGAAGGAAGGAGCCAGGTGAGCCCGACCAACCCGGGTCACTAGTGGCTAGGCCAGGACAACCAGAGTGCCGGGGAAGCTGTATAACCCTAACCACAAGACACCCCGGCGGGGTGCGGGAGTCTCTATGACCCATGACCTAAAACCGCTATGAAGTAGGACAAAGCCATCGTACTAGGGCTAGTGACCCTGAGAGGAAATATATCACTATAGAGCCTGTGACGGCCGGACCTAACCCGTATGCGAGGGAGCAGAGAAAGAACCAAGGGCCTGAGAGGTACACGGAGGGGAGTGACGCAGAGGAATCGTCCCAGCTGCAGTGAGAACCCAAGCCTGTAGCTCTTGTGTGAACTTGACCTGTGTAAAGGAACTGTGAACGGTGTGGTTAAAACTAACAGGAGAAGTAAAGTCTTGCTTTCACTCAAAGCGTGTGTGAAACTGTATTTCTTAAACCTGCAGCAGAGTCTTCACCTGCGGCGGCACAGACTTGTTAACTCTGCACGCTGCCAGTGAGGAGCTGCAGCCTGTGAGCGAGGTGGGTGCAGAAGCCAGCAGCACCTTGGGTCCATTATACCATCATTACTGTCCGGAGACTAAGCCCTACCCATGGAGGGCTAAACACCTCAGCTGCCACCACTATCACCGTCCTCGGAGGATCCTACGGCAGCGGTGGCCACACACCATGAAAAATCTATAAACTTTATATCCCTTTTATTGCTGCACCTAGGACAACGGGCCACAGCACCCTGACACCCCAGAGACAGCAGCATAGCCCGGTCTCGAGTACCCCGGTCCTTGGAGGTGCGACACATTCAGGTTCAAATAAACTCACTTGGAGCTGTGCTATTATGGATCAAGGAGAGTCTACATCTGACTGTGTGTTCAGTGTATTTCTTTCTACACATGCACTCGGCCCATATCTACTGTATTAGGCCAGGAGCAAGAAACTAGTGAATATTTCACACTTTCAAACTTATCATAAGAAAAAGACAGTTGCACCCTGAAATGCTAAAGTATGCAAACCATGAATGTAAGAATATAGACATGCATTACTGCTAAAAACATTTATGAAAGCTTTTGATATTTCCCTTACAAAAATGGCCATTTTTATATTAGCCCAGTAGCCATGTCATGGCGTACCTCCTTACTGGATTCCTACGCCTCTCTCTGGGATTAACAAAACCTCCACTTATATGGGCGGATAGGAACCAGCTGATAGAGAATATAATCACCTAAGGATAATGGGAAGGGGTGCACAGTAAGAAGGCGTGACCCCATAATCTAAATAAGAAAAGAGACTTGAACACTCCTTAACATGCAGTGTCTTTTTAAACCCAAAGAAAGACTTTATCATAGTGTAGGAGCCCTGTAATGAGATACGTCGTGGCATGGCTACTGGGCAAGAATAGAAATGACTATTTTTGTATGCTAAGGGTCTCAATTTTTCATGTATTTCCTTAGCAGTATATGTCTATATTTTCACCTTCATAGTTTGCATGCTTTAGTATTTCGGAGTTCACCTGTCTCTCTGTTATAATGTCATGTTGAATTATGCCCCTGTTCACACTCCATGATAGGGAGGGCCATCAAGTTTCTTTTTTTTTTTTCAGATTATTTAAATAACTTTAAATTTGGATATTTCAGATTTTTATGGAGACAACAAAGTCAGATACATTTACTTTAAATTTCTTCTTTTTTTGAAAAGGGAAAAGAGGGGGATTTATACCAATATTTTTCCAAATTGTTCTTTTAATTTGTATCTTATTTTTCTATTCCTTTTGGGAGTATTGACGCTACCATTGTATGATTGCTTGCTCCATAGCTGTAATACGATGGTGTTCCAGTATCCATTGTATCTGACATTCTCCTGTAAGGCTGTGTGCTCACGATCATTGCACCGTTTTGGATGATGCTGCTGCATCCAGAACCCTGCATTGTACAGTACCGTCATAGTGGATGGTATTTCTAGTAATCCCATGCCCGCTATGTTTCTCCCTTCTGCAGCTGCAGTGCAGGTTTCTGGAAGCGGTCCCCATCAGCTGCACGCAGGGAGAAGCCACAGATGGTGAGTACAGGGCGGCTGTGGTCTCCCCGCGTGCACCCGCAGGTCTGGAGGCGCTGCGTCCAACATCCAGTGCCTCTGGATCATGTGCCCACCCCCACAAGCTCAGCTTTAGGCCAGGCTTTATATGGGAACTGAGAAGGAAACAGGGACGGGTTGCTGGGATCAAATGTTCTTTGTTGTAAACTGTTTTATACAACTTTATTTTTGTTATATATTTGCTGAACGTATTATTGTGTGACTTGGCACTGGTTTCATTCTAAGGGAAAATATTGGTATACATTATGTTTATAGACCCATAAAATGGTCATGAATATTTATTCCTTAAGAACGGCTTCGTGCCATTGCTTTAATCACGGCTCCGGTGGCGCAGTAACTGTATTTATTTTGCAGGTAAAACTCGCACAAGGCACTACACAGCGAGCACATCTCACCCGGCCTGGAACTTATCCTTTAATGAAAAGTAACATCTAGTTAAGGATATTACCGTATATACTCGTGTATAAGCCGACCCGTGTATAAGCCGACCCCCCCACTTTTGCCCCCCAAAACTGGGAAAACCTATTGACTCGCGTATAAGCCTAGGGTGGACAATGCAGCAGCTACCGGTACTGTGCTCCCATTATAAACATAGGGGCTTGCACTGGCTACACTCACATGGTGATTCCCCAGCCACAGAATGCTGCGGAGGGAAACACCAGTGTGACACCAGCCTACAGTAAGCATCCTGCTAATTCTATAACCCTGCTTTCTCCTTTCCCTCACTAGTCTTCTTTCCCCTGCTCTATTACTACTGTAATTTCCCTGAGAATATATCTTTCCCCTGCTCTGCTCTTCTTTCCCTCACTATTCTTTTCCCTATTCTATTACTGTATGCTAAACTTACAATCCTATTACTCTAATGGTGCCTCACCTCCTTCTTAGACTGGGACAGTAATATGGTACCGTAATTAAAGTCCCCTTTTGTGTGCACTGTGGGGGACAGAGCGATGCAGCGGAGGGATCCGGCCGCCACATCGCTACAGCAGAACGGAGCGATGCGGCGGAGGGATCCATGCCGCACATCGCGGGAGCAGGACGGAGCGATGCGGCGGAGGGATCCAAGCCGCACATCGCTGGAGCAGGACGGAGCGATGCGGCGGATGGATCCAAGCCGCACATCGCTGGAGCAGGACGGAGCGATGCGGCGAATGGATCCAAGCCGCACATCGCTGGAGCAGGACGGAGCGATGCGGCGGAAGGATCCAACCGCTCATCGCAAGGGCAGGAGGAAAGAGCGATGCGGCGGAAGGATCCACCGCACATCGCAAGAGCAGGGCGGAGGGATCCAGGCCTCCACATCCCAGCCCAGCCAGCCCAGCCGGCGCGATGATGCGGAGGGATCAGTCCCTGAGCTGAGGTACCGTAATGACGGCAGGGAAGCAGCGGGGGCGAGGGTGGTTGTAGGGGGCTTGTGTGGGTGTTTGGGGGATAGCTAAGGTGAGGAGGAATTGAAAGGCAGAAGTTACTGAAGTTAGTGACTCGTGTATAAGCCGAGGAGGACTTTTTCAGCCCAAAAAAAGGGCTGAAAAAGTCGGCTTATACACGAGTATATACGGTACATGGGTTTATTTTTTTAATAATCAGGCAATATTATCTTCCTGACGTGAACTAGTCTTGAACTAAGTTGTACATTCATTAATTAACATTAAAACACATTTCCATAGCCTCTTGGAATGAGCTGTATTGTGAACCCTAGAGGAATAATGCTTCTTCTGGCCATTATATGACTGGTATCTTGGATTTTCATCCGTTTTCCCCTCTGAAGGTTCTCTCTAATTTTCAATTGTCTCTGAGCTGGTGGGTGGACTCTAGCTTCTGTGATATCTCCTTTGTCACACTGGATGGTGTTGACCCACTGCCACTCTCGAGGGGCGTCACTAAGCGGCTGCCTATGACAAATCGAATTGTCGCATCAATGGCAGATTAAAAAAGGGTCTTTTGTTTTTTTCACCTGATTTTGTACGCTGTCTCATTTATTTATACATCTCTAGATTAAAAGGAGACACAAGAGGCGCCAATGGGTCCTATCGTTTAGATAAGATGATGTTCCTGTGAGTGAATGTGCTCTGATGACCCACAACCGGTATGCTCGCATGGACAGCTGCCGCTGGATCTACACTTCCACGCTGCTGTCAGGATGAAAGACATGGGAGACCAGGCTCCTTCAAAGATGCTCCTTTATTCCTACGCGTTTCGCTACAGTTCCTGCACCTTCCTCAGGGGTATAATCATAGTCATACAAAGTGTCGGCCTCTTATACAGTTTGTGACTCATAATGACAGTGTTCCATATGTCGCATTGGTGTTACATGCTTATTTTTCATTTATTTTAGGATGACCTAAGGGGAAGAGGACCGAAGACCAGCAGGAGAGAAGAAGACCAACCATTTTACATCATGATCATGAATGGAGCATGTCTGCAGCCAAACACTGTGCAAAAAAAGATGTTTCAATGATAAAATACTGTTAAAAAAAAGTGTTAAATAAAAATGTTAAGTAAAAACGATTTCTAAGGCTCGTTGTTATCATTGAGGGCAGGAGCCGAGGGGCTGATTGAGAGCTGCTCGAAATAGGACTGGGCTGATTTGGATAAAAAACTGAAATACAATTAATAAAAAGATTATTTTATTACTTCATTAAACTTAAAATATATAAATTGATTTGAAATAGTATATTTATTATAAAAATATATATAAAACATGTAAAAGAATACATAGCTGTACAGCTAGTTTCAGAGTGACAATGGTTCAGGACCGTGGACAGTGACTGCAGATCTCAATGCTTTTCAGAGTGTATGATGTCTGCAAATAGTAGATCAGGACCACGGACAGTGACTGCAGATCTCAATGCTTTTCAGGGTGTATAATAGAGCTTGGAAGGCTAGTTTTGCTATAGCAGATTGCAAATGGTAGATCAAAACTATGGACAGCGATTTGCAATAAAAGCTGATCGGGGATCATAATCAGCGATATTCCAGGGTCTATATTACAAAGGTGTGTCAAGGAACATACCAATAAAATAATGATAGATATGAAGGAAAATATTTCTGTAAGGGTAATGATTAGGGATGAGCGAGTACTGCAATCATTCGGACTTGCTACACTTGTAACGAGTAGGTCCCGTTACTCGGCACTCGTTGCGAGTATAGCGAGTCCAATGTAAGTGAATGGAGAAGCGAGTACTTTCGCAGTGTATCTATATACACTGCAAAATTGGAATAAAAGTTGTTAAAAATAAAAAAATATCATACTCACCCATCTGACGGCTGCATCGGGGACCTGAAAATAAGACATCCAATGTACGACTAGGACCTGTCAGTCTCATAGCCAATCAGATGGCTGGTAGCAATCTGGCCAATCAGATGGCCTGATGTCACAAACCACATGATCGCTACTAGCCACCTAATTAGCCAGACTGCCAGGTCCTTGATGCATGTTCAAGACTTGACAATCTGGCCAATCAGGTGGCTGGTAGTGATCATGTGGTTTGTACAAGAGATATCTGCTTTTTGGGTCTCCGGTGCAGCCGTCAGATGGGTGAGTGTGAGTTCTTAATTTTTAACAACTTTTATTCACTTTTATTCCACTTTTGCAGTGTATATAGATACACTGTGAAAGTCAATGACTACTCGCTACTCCTAATAAGTAATCGCAAGAAACTCGCGGAGTAGCGAGTAGCCCGAATATCGTTACTATTCGGCGAGTCCCGAATAGTAACGATTCTACTCGCACATCCCTAGTAATGATCAGAGGTCTTTCAATAATATAGTTAGATGGGGATGTGTCAGAATAGTATGGAGGAAGTCTCAAAAACTTTTATCACGGGACCAGGGATCTGGTGTCACTGACAGAAGTCTCTTAAGGTACCGTTACACGCTTCAACATCGTAACGATCTCACCAACGATCTCATGGGCGCGCGGTCGTTAGGACATTGTTTAGAGATAGTTTGTGAGATGTCCCACGTATAGATATCTCGCACGACGCAACTACGATCCAACGAGCAGCTATCGTTCACCCAAACCAGCGAACGATACTTGTTCACTGTAGTGAATAGAAGAAATCGTGAACCACATGGTTATCGCGGTGTCACACACAACGATGCAGCAGGTAGGCTGATCCAAGATCATCTGATTTGAGAACATGTTCTCAAATCTGTGATCAGCGATCCAACGATTTATTGTAATTGAATCTCGGTGTCACATGCAACGACGTCGTAACGATGTTGTTTGAACGACTCCAAACCCGTGATGTTTGAGCAATATCGTTCACGATCTCGTACCGTGTAACGGGGCCTAAAGAACCTTGATACAATGTGTCAGAAATAAAATGGTGCAAAAAACTGCTATTGCTGACTCTTCTAAATAACTGTCCGCTGTTGTTGTTTGCCCCATTCTCCTGTTCCCGTGGTGCGGAGGAATCATGCTGTGCTATAGAGGGAAGAGATCTGTGGAAATTACAGGGGAACTAATGTCGGTTTAAGGCTGTGGAAAACTATCCCTGTGTTATGGCGGGTCATGCCGTGTTGGGGAAATATAGGTGATGGTTATAGTGAGTGGTTGTGAGAGAAATAGCGATCTTATTGATATTTATTAATGATATTAGTGCTAAAAATGGAGGAGACTGTGAAAAATTAGGACATTTATCTAGTGTGATGTGAAGTAAATGGTTTGGGGAACACATGAAAAAAATGTGCATTTACAGTTGTGGCCAAAAGTATTGCTATCTAGGTTTAGATAAAACCCTGGTAGACCTATCTAGGATTGGTGAAGACCATGATGGACCTATCCAGGCTTGTGAAGACCTTTGTGAACCTATCTTGTCTTGGAGGAGACCTTAGTGGACTTATCTAGGCTTGGAGAAGACCCTGGTGGACCTATCTAGGCTTGGAGAAGATTCTGGTGGATCTATCTAGGCTTGGAGAAGACCCTGATGGAACTAGCTATGCTTGGAGAAGACCCTGGTGGACCAATCTAAGCTTGGAGAAGATCCTGGTGGACCTATCTAGGCTTGAGAAAAACCTGGTGGACCTATCTAGGCTTGAGAAGACCTTGGTGGACCTATCTGCTTGGAGAGACCTGGTGGACTATCTAGGCTTGGAGAAGACCCTGTGGACCTATCTATGCTTGGAGAAGACCTGGTGGACCTATCTAGAGCTTGGAGAAGACCTGGTGGAACTATCTATGCTTGGAGAAGACCTGGTGGATCTATCTATGCTTGGAGAAGACCTGGTGGACCCTATCTAGGCTTGGAGAAGACCCTGGTGGACCTATCTAGGCTTGGAGAAGATCCTGGTGACTATCTAGGCTTGAAGAAGATCCTGATGGAACTATCTAGGCTGCACAATATTGATCTTCCTACAGAGTGTTCATCCATCAAATCGCCATGGCTCAAGATTGAGTTGAAGGCTGGAAAATAATAAAAAAAATTGCAAGAAGACAGAGAGGATGTGGGAGCTGGAGAATTTGTGTTTTATCGCCTCATGGGATCCATCCATGTCTTACCATCTACAAGTTGATCCTTTGGTTACTAAACACACTGTATGAAGCCAAATGGACTCAGTGTTTGGGGGTCCCCTGCTCAGCATTCTCTTCTGTATCCCAAAGTACATGTCCATTGCCAACCAGTACCAACCCGTGTCCTACAAAGACGCCATCTATGGAAAAGATCTCAATGAAATGGTCCATCTCTCCCTGCAGCGGTTATGACATTTCTTAGCCCAGGTCATTAGAGCCACAGAGTTAAAATGCTACTTTACTGGCAGCAAATGAACATATCTCCCCCCAGGAGTCGCTGACCGTCAGTCTCCGGAGCGGTTACAGTCTTCGTTCATACTATGGGCAGCGGCTGTAATCTCTTCCCAACACTTTGATTGACAGCTTTCCCTACTCATACACACTGCAGAGAGACCTGTCAATCAAAGTGCTGGGGCGTGACTTCACCGGCTGGTTGCAGTATAGTTAGCGATGATTCCGTTCATTGACAGTGAGCGGCTCCTGGCGGGAGTATACCTCATCTCCTCCACCGGGAGGTGGCCGGGCAACATTTTAACACTATTTACTTGCAGAACAACCCAATACTTACAGGAAAATAGCATATGTTCAATGTCTGGTCCTACATGTGCTCTATGGGATGAACTGGTCACATTACCTTTTTCATTTACTGTATAAGTTAAAAGTGGAGCTGTGAAGTCAGTAAGCCAAACATTCGACTCTGACTCTTCAATTTTCCTGAATCCGACTCCTCCAAAATAGACACCGACTCTGACTCCACAACCATTGCTGTAAAGAGAGTAAGCCAAAAATCCAAGTCTTCAATTTCCCTGAATCTGACTCCAACTCCAGCAAAATGGACTGACTCCGACTCCATAACCAGGGCTGTGAAGTCAGTAAACACAAACATCTGACTCCGACTCTTCGGTTTCCCTAAATCTGACTCCGACTCCACAAAAAATGGACAGTGACTCCAACTCCTCAACCATGGCTGTGGAGTCAATAAGCCAAACATCTGACTCCGACTTCAATATCCCTGAATCCGACTCCGATTCCACCAAAATGGACACCGCTTCCGACTCCAAAACCATAGCTGTGATGTGAGTAAGACAAACATCCAAATCCAACTCTTCAATTTCCCTGAAACCGACTCCAATTTCACCAAAATGGACACTGAGTCTGACTCCATAACCAGGGCTGTGAAATCAGTAAGACAAACATCCGATTCTGATTCTTCAGTTTCCCTGAATCTGACTCCGACTCCACCCAATATGGACACCGACTCCAACTCCACAGCCCTGGTTAAGGGAAATACATAAAAATGGGTGCAAAATGGAAAGAAAATCTAGTTCTATGTATAAACAGGGACTTTGGTTTCCTTTTTGCATCGATTTTAATTTTGATTATTAAAAGATCCAATTTTACTGGTGGCGACCAGGGGCGTAACTACAATAGGTGTAGAGGTTACAATTGCACTCGAGCCCTAAAAGTCCCTTTGGCTTATAGAAAAAGACTATTTCTAATAAAGATTTGCAATAACTGGGGCCCATTGGACCTTTCGCATCGGGGCCCGTGAGACTTCAAGTTACGCCCCTGGTGGTGACTCTGACTCTAATGTCCTGGATGTGTGCGATGTTAAACACTGCATCCGGTAATGGATCAAAGCGGATGATCATTCATTATGATTTGTGACCTATAGATTCCAATCAGAAAGAAAAAGGATCCAGTTTTATTGGCCGAACAAAAAAGTTGTTCAGATCTTTTGTTGATCCAGCTTAAAGTTAATGGAACCCTCCTGAAACATCTCTGTGTTCATGATCCAAGAATGGAATCTTCTGGACATGATCACTTTATTGCTTTAGTGTTTATCTGCCGGTCTGTGAACTGGAGTCTATTTTCCTTTTATTTGTGTCATTATCACATTCCCTCTTGTTTCTTGTTTTACATCATTAGACTCCTGCCAGGAGACACAGAGAAGTGACATAAATGGGACAGATATGTGGATATCTCCATGTATCTCTTGTGATGAGCTCCTTATCAGATCACCTTTGTCTTATGATGTCCATCATCATCTTCTCAATCTCCATTTACAGCTCTCCTTTGTTGTTTTCATGACTCCAATCACTGAGTTCACATGTTGACTAGATTGTCCTAGTTACATTTGGTGGACATAAAAAATCATAGGGTCAGTGGCGTAACTTCAGGCCTCGGGGCCCCGATGCAAAAGCTCCAACGGGGCCCCCAATTATTGCAAATCTTTAATAGTATTAGTCATTTTCTATAGTCCAAAGGGACTTTTGGGACCCCCTAGGCTCCAGGGTCCGGGTGCGATTGTAACCCCTGCACCTGTAGTACTTAGGCCCCTAATTAGAGGTGGTGGCTTTAGTTTATGTTGGGAAAACCAGGTGACTTGTTCCCTTTAAGCGTTTTATGCTTATTCAATAAAAATGGGTAGTGGAAACTTTAGAAAATGTAGGACTCATTCCAGTAAGGTCTTATTCAGATAACTGTACGAATCATGGAAATATAAGGTTCTAGAAAACAGGACGTATGGCACCAAATGGGATGATGGATCTGTAGGTTCAGTTTTGTAGATCCTTGTGTAGGCAGGGATCGGTACATAACTACTATAGGTAGGTCACACCCGGGCCCTGGAGCCTAGGGGGGCCCAAAAAAGTTACTTTAGCCTATAGCAAAAGACTAATGCTATTAAAGATTTGCAATAATTGGGGGGCTCCGGTGGAGCTTTCACATTGGGGCCCATGAGCTTCAAGTTACGTCACTGGTAGGGACGGTGGAGTTATATCCAGCATATATACTGGTATATGTCAACCTGGAAAAAAAGCCTATAAATAACTATGGTTGATATAAGAACCAAGCAATCAATACCAAAAACATCAGCTACGTCTTACATCAATGCAAAATATGGAAACAATGCATCAAATCTTATAGAAGTAGATAAAGACTGCAAAAGGGTTATTGGGTTTAACAAGAAGAAGAGAAAACGATCAAACACCCTATAGTTTGAATATGCCAAAATGTATTAAATATCAAGGAGCACACAGGGGCGTAACTACAATGGGTGCACGAGATTGCGATCACACCCGGGCCCCAGAGCCTGAGGGGCCCCAAAAGTCCCTTTGACCTATAGAAAAAGACTATTGCTGTTAAAGATTTGTAATAATTGGGGGCCCCGCTGGAGCTTTCGCATCAGGGCCCATGAGCTTCAACTTACTCCACTGGGAGCACAGGAGGTGAATGTATAAAATTGGGCACTAATGCGAATAGAATCAGGCTCGACCACTGTTAGGTGCTCAGGGGTAAAGGGCTTATCAATATAAAATATATCTAACCCTGGCACACACAACAAGAACATGAAGACAGAATAATTGTTTTATAGGTTTTTTTATTTTTTTGTGCAAAAAGTTAATAGTTTCCAAAAACCGACGTTTCGGCTCAAGCATGAGTCTTCGTCAGGAAGACAATCTTTTATTAGTCTTTCAGGCTGCCCTTGGGAAATCCGGCATGTTGGTATATGGACTCTATGACAGTAAGGAGTCGTCAAACATGGAAACACTGGAAGAATGAGCAATTGTATCATGCTTTATAAGCCAGCACTATGAGGTCTGGAAATGGTGGAACCCACAGTTAAGTGCCCTTTTTGATTAATTTATAGTATTACAGTCTAGTGGAGGTCAAAATAACCCTTGTATCCAGAAAATGGGCGATCTGGGGTGATGGCCTTTCAATGTAGTGGGAAATGCTCAGACATGCTATGTGAAGTAATTACACCAAAATGAACCTTATTCGCCGATCGTAAAGTAACTGTGGCTGGCATGTGGTTCCCACCATGTGTCCTTTACAAGTGGTTTGCTGTGGAGACCGGGAGCTAAACTGTCATAGAGTCCATATATCAGTGTGACGGATTTCCCAAGGGCAGTCTGAAAGTCCGGTACATCCTTACAACAATCTAATAAAAATTTATCTTCCTGACGAAGGCTCTTGCTTGAGCCGAAACGTTGGCCTTAAGAAACGACTCACTTTTTGAACAAGATAATTAAAAAAAATCTAAAAAGTGATTGTTCTGTCTTCACGTTCTTGGTGTGTGCCGGGGTTAGATGTTTTTTTATATGTATAACATTGGGCGGCTGTTTCTCCAGCATGGTCTCAGGCTAGGAAACCAATTATTTACTTTAAGTCCAGTGGACTTTATGATTGTTAGGATATCTTTATTGGCCCTAAATCTTTAAACATTATGTAGTTGGCTCTGTCATACTAAATTTGAGTGTATGGGACTTGGGCTTTTGCTCCTTGTTCAGGGCAGTATATAGATGGCAACATACAGCTGTGGCAATAATTAAGAGATCACGGCACAGTTTTCTAACAATCCCCATCTCTACATGTGTGACAGCCATTCCATTTCAGTGTTGGTTGAATTCCAACCAAAGTCCACCTCATTCTATTAATGTGCTTCTGATTAGGTGATCACCTGAACCAAATCTTATTTAACGAGGGAAAGTATAAAAAACACTGCTGTGATCTTCACAATCCTCTTGCAATAGGACAAGCTAGATGGCAAAACAAGTGTTAGGAATAGCCCAAAAGTAATTTGAATGAAAACATAACTTTTAACCGTGCCAAAGGACTTGAAAAGAAAAGTCTTGAGAGAGGAAAAGAAGGACTCAATTGTGGCTTTACTAGCAGAGGGATACAGTGAGCGTCATGTTGCCTCCATCCTTAAAATTTGAAAGACGGCAGTCCATTACAACAAGGTCAAGCAGCAGACATTGGGGACAACAAACTTAGAGACCGGCAGAGGGCGAAAGCGACTCTCCACTGACCGGGATGACCATCATCTTATTCCACTGTCACTCAACAACCACAGGATGATATCAAGTGACCTACAAAAGGAATGGCAAATGGCAGCTAGGGTGAAGTGCACGGCAAGAATAGTTTGTAATAGACTCCGAGAGGCAGGGCTCAAGTTATGTAAAGCTAGAAACAAGCCTTTCATCAATCAGAAGCAAAGGAGAGGCAGGCTGAAGTTTGCCAAAGACCATAAGGACTGGACCATAGAGGGCTGGAGTAAGGTAATATTCTGTGATGAGTCTAATTTTCAGCTTTGCCCAACACCTTGTCACCTAATGGTTAGATAGAGACCTGGAGAGGCGTACAAGCCACAGTGGCTTGCCCCCACTGTGAAATTTGGTGGAGAATCCGTGATAATCTGGGGATGCTTCAGCAAGGGTAGAATTGAGCAGGACATATTCGGCTTTGTGAAGGACATATGAATCAAGCTGCGTACAAGGTTATTCTTGAAAAACACTTGTTTCCTTCTGCTCAGGCAATGTTCCCCAACTCTGAGGACTGTTTTTTTTCCAGCAGGACAATGCCCCATGCAACACAGCTAGGTTAACTAATGTGTGGATGAAGGAGCACCACATCAAGACCCTGTCATGGCCAGCCCAATCTCCAGACATGAACCCCATTGAAACCTCTGGAATGTAATCAAGAGGAAGATGGATAGTCACAAGGCATCAACAAAGAAGAACTGACTACATGTTTGTGCCGGGAGTGGCATAAAGTCACCCAAAAGGAGTGTGAAAGACTGGAGGAAAGCGGCCAAGACGCATGACAGCTGTGATTAAAAATCATGGTTATTCCACCAAATACTGAATTTCTGAACTCTTCCTGAGTTAAAACATGAAAATTGTTGTTTGTCTATGAATAAGAACTTGTTTTCTTTGCATTATTTGAGGTCTGATGTTTCTTTTTTATTATTTTGACGATTTCTCATTTGCTGCAAATAAATACAACATTTTCAGCTTTGACTTTCAGACACATGTTGTCAGTAGTTTATAGAATAAAAGAACAATGGACATTTTACTCAAAATATAAAGAGAAAAATCAGAGAAACTGAACATTTTGCAGTGGTCTCTTAGGGCCACGTCACACACACAGATATTTGTGCAGAGATTGTTCACAGATCTCAGGTTGCAGTGAAATTATGGACACATTGTACCATTTGTATACGGCCACAAAATGGAACAATCTGTCCATGATTTCACTGCAACTAGAGATCTGTGAACAATATCTGCACAGATATCTGTGTGTGTGACGTGGCCCTTAATGTTTGCCAGAGCTGTATGTGTAATTGGTATGTAGCCTATAAATAATCTATGTTTCACAGCAGGCATTATTATATCTATGATATCTATTGATTATTGCACATATATGGTTACCTGTTAGCTTGACCCTTACGATCTTCCACTTACAATTATTGCATTGTGTATAGTTCACTGTGCCATACGGTTCATGTGATTTTATACATTCACCTCCTTGATATTTAATACATTTTGGCACATACAAACTATAGGGTGTTTGATCGTTTTCTCTTCTTCAGGTAACATTTTACAATGGCAAAAAGACAAATTTCCCTTTCTTAGAAGGAAAAACAAAATGTTTTTACATGAATAATGGAGAGTGAACCTACAAGGGTATTGGGTGGACGTCCCATCATTGTGGGATTAACGTGGTAGATAGGCAGAGATGACAGATTAGGAGGAAAAGATGTAATGGTGCCGTCACACCTGCCGACGTCGCTAGCGACATCGCCGAAAAAGTGACGTATCAGCGATGTCGCTAGCGACGACGCGCTGTGTAAACGAGCGGCGGGACCGCGTTTTGTCGCAGGTTGACAGGTTTACAGGAAGAACTGTAAACCTGTCAACCGGCGACCTGCGATAAGGCTGGATCGCGCCGTGTGACATCGCCAGAGCGATGTCGGCGGCGATCCAGCCTATACCGCAGCGTTGCTGCGGATCGCTCACTGGGCTGGGCCCAGCCCAGCGAGTGATGTCACCGCCTGCATCGCTGCGGTGTCGCCGGCCGCAGCGATGCTGTGTGACAGCTGGCCAGCGATGTCGGAACCGAGCGGGTACCCGCGCATCGCTTCCGACATGGCTGGCCAGATCGTGCTGTGTGACAGCACCATTAGACATTACCTACAACAACCTGTAAGGTCAACAAGAAGATTGTAACTATCTGCCCCCGAGATAACAGATTTTACATTTACTGATTAAACTGGATCATTCCACATTTCCACTGGATTATACTGGAGATTTCTGCTGTTTTCTTGCATTTTACGGTAGAGATATAATGATGCATTTTATCTCTTGGACCTAAGTGTCTACACAGGGGTCATCCATGTCTCTTCCCTTTTCTTCTTTCTCTAATCTGGTGGCTCTCAGTAGACACTTCGGAGACCCCAAAATTGATCCCTTAAGATCCAAGAGATAAAATGCAAGAAAACAAGAAATCACTAGGATAATCTACTGGAAATTGGGAATTATCCAGTTTTATCCGTAAACTTAAATCACATGTGAAATGTTTGTGGAGGAGGCAATGATGGGAATAGTAAAAGTTTTTTTTTTTTTTTCTGATGTTCTCACAAAAAACACCATAATGTACAGATTCATTAATGCAAGGCGTCCTGGAACAGGTGTATGCAGCAGGTACAAGAGCTCAATGGGTGCCAGCTGTGGTATAATGGGTGCCAGCTGTTGTGTAACGGGTGCCAACTGTGGTATAATGGGTGTCAGCTGTAGTTTAACCGGTGCTAGCCGTGGTATATCGGGTGCCAGCTATGGTATATTGGGTGCCAGCTGTAGTATAGTGGGGGCCAGCTGTGGTATAATGGGGCCAGCTGTGGTATAATGGGAGACAGCTGTGGTATAATGGGGCCAGCTGTGGTATAATGGGAGACAGCTGTGGTATAATGGGGCCAGCTGTGGTATAACAGGTGCCAGCTGTGATATAACGGGCCAGCTGTGATATAACGAGGCCAGCTGTGATATAACGAGGCCAGCTGTGGTATAATGGGGGCCAGCTGTGGTATAACGGGGCCAGCTGTGATATAACGAGGCCAGCTGTGGTATAATGGTGGCCAGCTGTGATATATCGGGCCAGCTGTGGTATAACGGGGGCCAGCGGTGATATAACGGGGCCAGCTGTGATATAACGAGGCCAGCTGTGGTATAATGGGGGCCAGCTGTGATATATCGGGGCCAGCTGTGGTATAACAGGTGCCAGCTGTGGTATAATGGGGGCCAGCTGTGATATATCGGGGCCAGCTGTGATATAACGAGGCCAGCTGTGGTATAATGGTGCCAGCTGTGGTATAACAGGGCCAGCTGTGGTATAACGGGGCCAGCTGTGGTATAACAGGTGCCAGCTGTGGTATAACGGGGGCCAGCTGTGGTATAACAGGTGCCAGCTGTGGTATAACGGGGGCCAGCTGTGGTATAACAGATGCCAGCTGTGGTATAACGGGAGACAGCTGTGGTATAACGGGGGCCAGCTGTGATATAACGGGGCCAGCTGTGGTATAACAGGTGCCAGCTGTGGTATAACATGGGGGCCAGCTGTGATATACGGGGCCAGCTGTGGTATAACGGGGGCCAGCTGTGGTATAACGGGGGCCAGCTGTGGTATAACGGGGCCAGCTGTGTATAACAGGGCCAGCTGTGGTTAATAACAGGTGCCAGCTGTGGTAATAACAGGGCCAGCTGTGGTATAACAGGTGCCAGCTGTGGTATAACAGGGCCAGCTGTGTATAACAGGTGCCAGCTGTGGTATACGGATAAGGGCCAGCTGTGGTATAACGGGCCAGCTGTGGTATAACAGGTGCCAGCTGTGGTATAAGGGGCCAGCTGTGGTATAACGGGGCCAGCTGTGGTATAATCGGGGCCAGCTGTGGTATAACGGGCCAGCTGTGGTATAACAGGGGCCAGCTGTGGTATAACGGGGCCAGCTATGGTATAACAGGTGCCAGCTGTGGTATAACGGGGGCCCACGGCAGTGTGGTATAACAGATGCCAGCTGTGGTATAATGGGAGCAGCTGTGGTATAACGGGGCCAGCTGTGGTATAACGGGGGCCAGCTGTGGTATAACGGGGCCAGCTGTGGTATAACGGGGCCAGCTGTGGTATAACGGTGCCAGCTGTGGTATAACGGGGCCAGCTGTGGTATATCGGGGCCAGCTGTGGTATATCGGGCCAGCTGTGGTATAACGGGGCCAGCTGTGGTATAACAGGTGCCAGCTGTGGTATAACAGGGCCAGCTGTGGTATAAACAGGTTGCCAGCTGTGGTATAATGGGGCCAGCTGTGGATATAATCGGGGCCAGCTGTGGTATACGGGGCCAGCTGTGGTATAACGGGCCAGCTGTGGTATAACGGGGGCCAGCTGTGGTATAACAGGTGCCAGCTGTGGTATAACAGGTGCCAGCTGTGGTATAACAGGGCCAGCTGTGGTATAACAGGTGCCAGCTGTGGTATAACAGGGCCAGCTGTGGTATAACAGGTGCCAGCTGTGGTATAACAGGGCCAGCTGTGGTATAACAGGGCCAGCTGTGGTATAACAGGTGCCAGCTGTAGTATAGGGGTGCCAGCTGTGGTATAACGGGGCCAGCTGTGGTATAATCGGGGCCAGCTGTGTATATCGGGGCCAGCTGTGGTATAACAGGTGCCAGCTGTGGTATAACGGGGGCCAGCTGTGGTATAACAGGTGCCAGCTGTGGTATAACGGGGGCCAGCTGTGGTATAACAGATGCCAGCTGTGGTATAATGGGGACAGCTGTGGTATAACGGGGCCAGCTGTGGTATAACGGGGGCCAGCTGTGGTATAACGGGGCCAGCTGTGGTATAACGGTGCCAGCTGTGGTATAATGGGGCCAGCTGTGATATATCGGGGCCAGCTGTGGTATAACAGGTGCCAGCTGTGGTATAACGGGGCCAGCTGTGATATAATGGGAGACAGCTGTGGTATAACGGGGCCAGCTGTGGTATAACAGGTGCCAGCTGTGGTATAACAGGGCCAGCTGTGGTATAACAGGTGCCAGCTGTGGTATAACAGGGCCAGCTGTGGTATAACAGGGCCAGCTGTGGTATAACGGGGCCAGCTGTGGTATAACGGGGCCAGCTGTGGTATAACGGGGCCAGCTGTGGTATATCGGGGGCCAGCTGTGGTATAACAGGGCCAGCTGTGGTATAACGGGGGCCAGCTGTGGTATAACAGGTGCCAGCTGTGGTATAACGGGGCCAGCTGTGATATAATGGGAGACAGCTGTGGTATAACGGATTCTAGCTATGGTATAACAGGTGCCAGCTGTGGTATAACGGGTTCTAGCTGTGGTATAACGAGGACGAGCTTTGGTGGAATGGGTGCCTACTGTGGTAAAACAGATGCCTGCTGTGATATAACAGGTACTACCGGTAGCTGTGGTATAACGGGTGCCTGCTGTGGTATAAGGTGCCAGCTGTGGTATGAGGTGCCAGCCTTGATAGCAAAAAAAAAATTCAAAGAAAATATTGTTTATTATGTTCTGAAGGTGTCCGATCTACAGTCATGGCCAAAGGTTTTGAGAATGACACCAAAATGCTATTTTCCCATGATCTGCTCCCTCTGGTTTTTATTTGTGTTTGTCTGATGTTTATATCACATACAGAAATATAATTGCAATCATATTATGATACCAAAAGGTTATATTGACAGTTAGAATGAGTTAATGCAGCAAGTCAATATTTGCAGTGTTGCCCCTTCTTCTTCAGGACCTCTGCAATTCTCCCTGGCATGCTCTCAATCAACTTCTGGAGCAAATCCTGACTGATCGCCGTCCATTCTTCCATTCTTGCATAATCAATGCTTGCATTTTGGCAGAATTTGTTGGTTTTTGTTTGTCCACCCGTCTCTTGATGATTGACCACAAGTTCTCAATGGGATTAAGATCTGGGGAGTTTCCAGGCCATGGACTCAAAATCTCTGTTTAGTTCCCTGAGCCATTTAGTTATTACCTTTGCTTTATGGCAAGTGCTCCATCATGCTGGAAAAGGCATTGTTGGGCGCCAAACTGCTCTTGGACGGTTGGGAGAAGTTGCTCTTGGAGGACATTCTGGTACCATTCTTTATTCATGGCTGTGTTTTTAGGCAAGACTGTGAGTGAGCCGATTCCCTTGGCTGAGAAGCAACCCCACACATGAATGGTTTCAGTATGCTTTACAGTTGGCATGAGACAAGACTGGTGGTAGCGCTCACCTCTTCTTCTCCGAATAAGCTGTTTTCCAGATGTCCCAAACAATCGAAAAGGGGATTCATCAGAGAAAATGACTTTACCCCGGTCCTCAGCAGTCCACTCCCTGTACCTTTCCCCCAGTCCTCAGCAGTCCACTCCCTGTACCTTTCCCCCAGTCCTCAGCAGTCCACTCCCTGTACCTTTACCCCAGTCCTCAGCAGTCCACTCCCTGTACCTTTCCCCAGTCCTCAGCAGTCCACTCCCTGTACCTTTCCCCCAGTCCTCAGCAGTCCACTCCCTGTACCTTTCCCCCATTCCTGAGCAAGCTCGGCACTGCTCGGCACTGCTGGTAGTCCCATCCCGCAGCTGAAACAGTTTTAGGATACTGTCCTGGCACTTACTGGTCTTTCTTGGGCGCCCTGGAGCCTTTTTGACAACAATGGAAGCTCTCTCCTTGAAGTTCTTGATGATGCGATAGATTGTTGACTGAGGTGCAATCTTTGTAGCTGCGATACTCTTCCCTGTTAGGCCATTTTTGTGCAGTGCAATGATGGCTGCACGTGTTTCTTTAGAGATAACCATGGTTAACTGAAGAGAAACAATGATACCAAGCACCAGCCTCCTTTTAAAGTGTCCAGTGGTGTCATTCTTACTTAATATGACTTAGGATTTGTGCCAGATCAGAGCAGCAATCTGCAAGCGCTGCATTTTGAAGTGATTGACCCTCATCAGTGCAGTGTATGGGATTCTGATTTGTATGAGAGGCTAAGATGAGGTCTGAGGGAATAGCTATTCTTAAGGAGATCAATCTGCCTGCCGGCATGAGAAATTTTATAGCCACAATGTTCCTCTGGCAAATATGCAAATTGTCACTTCAGTCCCATACACTGCACTAATGAGGGGCAATCACCCCGAAATGCAGCATCTGCAGATTGGGGTTCTGATCTGGCACAAATCCTAAGTCATAATAAAAGGCTAGTTAAAGAGTCAATTATGGTTTGTAAGATTGCTGCCTTCAATAGGTGGCATTTGAGTTCATCTACTTTCTCACTGAAGTGACAAATTGCATTAGACTTTTTTTTGTAATAGTATTCTCAGATTTTCCAATTAGTTCTCGTGTCCCCCCTCCCCTAGGCTTCTATACTTGGGTGTTGACTACAACCCCTTGCACCTATTGTAGTTACACCCCTGCCCTTCCTATATAACGTACCTGGGTACTATTCCATTATCTGAGCTAAGAATGATAACCATACAGTATTCATCACTTCGCCTCTGTAGCATAATCTGAGCACACTCAGATGGCAATTCTCAGCAGAGCCCGGTGGTGCATTTTCCTAGTACACAGTTCAATGCAGCAAGATATCCGGTGGACAGCAAAAGGGGGATGCCACAAACATTTACAGCTGGTTAAGCGCAATAGCCAAGTCCTGATAGTGGAGCTTCTTCCTCATCACCGATCTCCGATGTCCTGAGTAGGAGTACACACCAAAAATGTGCAGACTTGATAATGGAGGCATGACATCTGGATAAGAGAAACCTGTGGTAATGACTTGTGACGGGTGATAAGTTTTTATATAAAGGGATTAAAATGTGTTTTACAAAATTAGAAACAAATGAAAGCTTTATTGCAGAAACAGTGCCTCTCCTGTTTGTGGCTGGAATTGCAGCTCAACCACATTTGTTTTTGTTTTGTTTTTTCAATAAAGCTGTAGACACAGCGCACAGGCAGATGGACTATTACTTATTTAAAGAAGACTGTCCAGACCCATCATCAATTCCCCTCCCTCGCCGCACAGAAAGCACACCAACAACAGTTATTTTTCAATGCTTTAATGAGAGGTATCAACATAACACCTTACTCATGACTTGTTGTAAACACATTCATTGTGTATTACTTTTTTCTTTTGTGGATAAATCAAAGGCCGCAGCTCAAGCAAGGCACAAATCCGCCAGATCACGTGAGTGCAGGAGTCGTCTGCCACTGGCCGTCCAGCGCAGGATAACTCTCAAATCACTCTCTCCACCGCCACGGAGGAGCGAAAGCAACGCCTGAGCTGCGACCCCCACCAGGAGAGAGCACAAGGCTTGTTCAAAACCAACCCGGAGCACGGACAAGAAAATGTCGGTGCCAATACCATGCAGATGTACTTCGTTAGACAGCTTCGAGAAACTAGGGTCAGATTCTAGCTGCAAATGCCTACTGATGTATACCAATGTAGTTGGCAATGATAAGTATTACATCCCCTTGAATTAACGAAAAAATTAGAAAGCGGCTATCAAGGTACGCCAATCATATACTGGCGCAAAAATCCATCCAGATGCCTGGCTGGACTATGCTGGGAACGACCATGCGAATAACTGACTCCAATTCAAAAAATAAAAACGTGGAATTTAACCATAATAGCTCTTGCATATTACAACAGCTCCACAGGGTAAAACAAGGCTGAGGATGCCATGACCCATGTGGATGATGAGGGCGAGCAGGCCGGAAAGGGGCCTAGCAATTACACTACTTCAAGTGTCGTTCAACACCATTTTATCTTCTTCCTTCCCCATGAAACTTCGAGCCCAAAAACCAAATGATCTTCCTCCGGCGGAAATTTCTACCCACTGAGCGGCCCAGATATATAAATACACCGTATACACCATGGTACAAGATCTTCTTACTAAGGACCGACACCATCTGAAAAGAAACAACAGTTAGCAATCTCACCATCGCATAAAACATTATTGTAGGGGGGGGCGTGGCCTGACCATGGCTGGGTGAAGACGTGTCTTTGCTGAGCTCTGCAGACCCGGGACTCTATTACTCAGACTTTACCCACCATTAGCCCTAAAATGTCCAGAAGGAAGAAGGTGGACGACCCTACAAACAATACAGCCCCACAAAAAAGACAGGAGACCCGCGCAGACATCTCTAAACTGTTCCAAGCTGCAGGAGGCAAAACGGCGCGCTCGCCAGTAATGGCGTCGGGGGCGGCACAGAAACAGACCCCGCCGCCACAGCAAAGAGAGAGTTGATTTGCTGGCTTGACCGGCTTAGACTAAAATAGTCTTTTTCTGCCTTTTAGCCTTTTATTCTTCTACACCCCCCTCCCCTCTTGCCTCCCCCTCTCTCCTGAACCTTTGACCCCTTCTTCCCTGAAGTTCCAAGTTTGTGGAAGTGAACAATATGTCACATAGCACCTTATCTGCTATTCAAATTGGCACGCTGAATGTGCAAGGTCTACATGATGCAGGGAAAAGATCTATTTGTTTAACTATTTGAAAACTAACAAAATACATATTGCTTTTCTTCAGGAGACTCATATGTGTGAGAACAAGCCTTATAAACTCTCCAGTCACTGGTTTCCTTCGTCATACCACAGCTTATCTAATAATTCACATTCTTCTGGCTCCAGTATCGTGATATCGAGATCAATACCATGGGAATTTCTGGACTCCTACAGTGGTGAAAACGGAAGACTCCTTATGGTTAAAGGTAAGATCGCCTCCAGAACATATACATTTGCCTCGCTATACCTCCCTAACTCTGGTCAGATTACAACGCTCCTGCAGTTCTTAGAAAAAAATTGAGGTCTTCGCAGAGGGAACACTGGTCCTAGGGGGAGATTTCAATGTCACACTCGACCCAGATCTTGACACGTCTCGGGGTAGGTCTAGTCTGTCTAAAGCAGCTATCAGACGGTTGAACAGAGCGCTTCATGATCACCAATTACTAGATGCTTGGCGCCTTTTGTTCCCTACCTCTAAAGACTACACCTTCTACTCTCCAATACATGACGTATATTCTAGACTTGACTTCTTTCTTCTGAGACACACTGATCTGACACAACTAATAGATGCTTCTATTGAGCCGATTTCCTTCTCAGACCATGCCTTGGTTAGGATTTCCCTTATGCTCCAATCCCCGATTCCAAGACAGTGGCAATGGAGGCTAAACGCTTCTTTATTAGACGACACAGTAGTCCTGGCAGACGTATCTAAAACATTGAAGGACTACTTTGATTTGAACATTTCCACAGACGTGACACCTGGGGGGGTGTGGGAGGCTCACAAGTGTGTAGTTCGAGGTATCTTAATACAACATGGAGCCCGATTAAAGAAAAATAGAGGTGCAGAAATCCAAGATCTTATGACCAAACTGAGAGATCTTGAAACTAGGCATAAACGTCACTCCCTCCCCGATCTGAAGAGAGAACTATTAGATGTTAGAGAGAAGCTACGCACTACTTTACTATATAAGGCAAAAGGAGTACTTGCTAGATGCCGTAGACATTTCTATGAATACGGGAATAAGTCTGGTAGAGCTTTGGCAAGGGCCTCTAGAATCTGTAGAGCTACTACGTACGTTTCTGAGATATCACACCCACGATATTGCTGAGGCATTCAAACATTATTATACCGCTTTGTACAACTTAGACACGAATAAAACGCCGGTAGCATTGAATACACTTACTTCACGCATAAGGAAGTATATCGAATCCTCGGCTATGCCGAAATTGGCGGATTCAGTTTCGCAATCCCTGGAGATGCCTATCTCAGACCAAGAGATTGAAGAGGCGCTGTCTTCATCTAAATCGGGGAAAGCACCTGGCCCAGATGGGTTTACGGTTGTCTATTATAAAAGATTGAAGGACTCTCTATTGCCACACCTGAAAGCCTTTTTTAATGCCATGGCGATATCTACACCACCCAAAGATGCATTAAGAGCTAATATAACAGTGATTCACAAACCAGGGAAAGATCCTCTGTTATGCTCCAGTTATCGCCCGATATCCCTGTTGAATGTGGATATTAAGCTTTTTGCTAAAATTCTGGCGGCAAGACTCTCCCAGTTCATTCCGGACTTGATTCACCCAGATCAGACGGGATTTGTCACGGGTCGTGAGGCCAGGGACAACACCACCAAAGCTGTAGACTTAATTTATACAGACAAGACATCTAAAACCCCGCTGATGTTGTTATCTACAGACGCAGAAAAAGCGTTTGATCGCGTTCATTGGACTTTTATTAAAGAGACATTGTCTCACATCGGATTGGGAGCTAAGATGCTTGGTTGGGTGTTGTGTCTGTACTCCGTCCCGTCGGCAAGAGTGAGGGTCAACGGGATCCTTTCGGAGTCATTTGATATTAACAATGGCACGCGTCAGGGATGCCCGTTGTCCCCACTAATTTTTATTATGACTCTAGAGCCATTATTGCGTCGTGTCCGAATGAATGGGGATATTTCAGGCATGCAGGTAAAATCGGGTGTACATAAAATTGCGGCATATGCAGACGATCTCCTGTTCTTTCTAACAAATCCAGAGATTTCTCTTCCCATTTTATTGAAAGAATTAGAGACATATTATACTCTTTCCAACTTTAAAATAAATAGATCAAAATCTGAGGCACTAAATGTGTCGCTTCCCCCGAACCAAATAAATAGAATACACAACGCCTTTTCATTTCATTGGTCGCCTAAAAATCTTCGTTACTTAGGGGTACAGATTACTCCAGATGTTCAAGATCTGTATAATGCAAATTTTCCTTCACTTCTGCGGTCAATTAAAGCAGATTGTGAGAGATGGCTATTGTCTACTTTCACGTGGTCTGGTAGATGCCAGCTTTTCAAAATGAATATTCTCCCAAGGATATTATACTACCTACAGACATTACCTATTACCATTCCACTATCCTTCTTTACGACAATTGCGCAACTGCAGACAAAATTCATCTGGAGTAACTCGAAACCATGTCTAGCAAGATCAATCCTGCATAGACGCAAAAAAGATGGTGGAGTAAATCTCCCAAATATCAAACTGTACTATATAGCCTCCCACCTCACGCGGGTAATAGATTGGTGTAGGCAGGGTACAAACAAACTGTGGGTACAAATCGAACAAGATTCTACTCCTTTCAGACTCCAAACGCTACCCTGGGTGTCACTTCGGAAAGAAGAGTCATTGTATGACCACCCGACAATCGGGTCCACTCTCAAGATTTGCGATCACACATTAGTTAGATCCTTAATGATACTATCTGCCTCTGTCTTGAGTCCGATCCTTAGTCACCCGGACTTTAGACCGAGTCTTGATGACCCTGTGTTTCAACGCTGGATTAAAGCGGGTCTAGATAGGATTGAAAAATGGAGTGAGGGAGAAACCTGGCCAACCATCGAACAACTTAATTCAATTACATACCCGACGGCTCTGGGTTTCTGGAGATGTGTACAACTTGTGCATTACCTTCATGGACTTCCTCCTAAGAGGTCATATATACGCCCTAAGACACTGTTTGAATCCCTATGCTTCACCACAGTTGACTGCAGGCACGCCTTATCACAGACATACGCGTGTTTGATCTCTCCCCCGGACCTCCCGACTCCCCATTTCATGCTGCGATGGGAGACAGATTTAGGTCTCAAACTGTCAACAGAACAGAGATCTGCAATCTATACTTTAGCTCACTCTACTTCAATAAGCTCAAAACTGCAGGAGGCAAATTATAAATTACTGACGAGATGGTATAGAGTCCCAGCTCATTTGCATAGACTCTTCCCTTCTATAGACCCGAAGTGTTGGAGGTGTGGTGGGGCGGATGGTACACTACTTCACGTGTTCTGGGAATGTGCGAAGCTCCAACCATTTTGGACAGAGGTGACAAGGATCACAAGGCAAGTTACGGGATACTCGGATGACTTAGGTCCAGGCCTCTTCATGTTACACCACTGTGGGATCCCTCCAAATAAATATAAACACACACTGTTGAGGTTCTTAGTCATGGCTGCGAGATCCTGCATCCCGATGCTTTGGAAAAAGGAGACGTGTCCTTCTGTGACTATGTGGATAGAGAAGGTGAATGACCTCATGCATCTCGAGGACCTGACATCAGCTATACATGACTCATATGAGAAGTTCAGAAACACGTGGTTTAGCTGGATGAGTTTCCAACAATCTGATCTGTATAAGACTCACAGAGGATCCTGAAGAGCTTGCTCCTGGAGACTGGTTGGCTAATGGGTGCGATAGAGAGTTTCTTTAATTCCACTAGGGTTGGAAACTTCCCGGGAACCCTACCTTTACCTTCCTCTCCACCCCTCTTAATCCCTCCCCACCCATCCTATCCCCGTTCTGGTATAGTCTTTTCTTTCTCTCTTTGCTTTCTACCTTTCCTTTTTACTTTTTATTTTTCTCTATTATTGGTAATAGACGGTGTCTATGGAGTAGGTAATGCTTGATTTATGACATTGAATGGCAAACAACTCTGATTTGTTATATCAGACAGGTTGATTCTCTTGCCAGGGTTAGTTTTAATATTGTTATAGTAAATTGAACATGCTCTTCAAGCTCAATGTATTATCAGCAACCGTCATGTGATTCAATCAAAGAGACGTATATTTGGTATGATCAGTTCTCGTACTTGCAAGATGATTAAAGTTGTAAGTTTTTTCTTTTGTAACTTTAAAACGAAAATAAAGAATTATAAAAAAAAAAAAAAAAAAAAAAACATTATTGTAAAGAAATGCCTCTCGTTCTTCCACTTTCTTTTCTTTTCTTTTTTTTTGTTTTTTATTTTATTATTATTTAATACATTCTTTGTGATTCACTTTTCCGAGAGAAGGATTGTAAGGTTCACGCTAGCAGCAAGCCACAATCATCAGTGCTAGCAAAACAAACGCCCAGAACAGATCACCCACCCGTAATGGCTCAGCATAACCCGCATTCACTTCAAGCCTTGAAACACCTAAACAACTCAATTCCTAAACTATACTCAGACACACCGGAGCGGCACCAACGTATACCCATATATATATATATATATATATATATATATATATATATATATATATATATATATATATATATATATATATATATATATATATATATATATATATATATATATATATATATATATTGTGGTGATGTGGCCCCTGGCCGGGTGCATCACACCGGTTATCAATGCAGGTCTCTGTTCACATGGGCCGGTTTTCCTGATTGTGTGTGCTGTGTGAAACCTGCCCGATGTACAGGGGGTTAAATGCTGAAGGGTTTTCATGCGCTGAGTGAACAGCTGAGTGTGAGTGCTGAAGAGCTGCGAGATTCATGAGCCTAATGAGCGGCAGTGTCTGAACCTGTGTATGAGTGCTTTGCTGGGCTAAACCTGAATGGTGCACAGGGGGTTAATCACATCTCAGGTCTGTGTGTGAGAGATGTGCTGATTGACTCACTGGGTTGCAGCTGTGAGAGGCAGCCTGGATAAGAACCTGCCAGGTGTCTGAGTGAGGAGAGGACGATGGGAATCAGAGAAGTCCAGACCACTGCCATGTGAAGACGTGCTGGAAGTGATGGGAGCCTGCCAGCTCCATGCTAGTGCACCTGATGTGTGCATGCCAGCCAGTGTCCAGGACCGAGGACGGCTCAAGGGCCAGGTGGTCTTGTGTGTACTAAGTGACAGGGCTCCTGGTACTATTGTGGGCCCTGAGTGTGTAGCATATTGGTGTATGTAAAAATGCCATGAATGCTGTGTCATGCATGAGTCATAATGGTTTATGAAAAAGTGCCATGTGTGATGACTCATGTGCTATAGGATGGGGAATGATCCCTGTCAGGGTGATAGACGGTGATAGCCGTCTTTAGAACCAGACTGAGGTCTGCAAGGGTCGGTGGGTGACGCCTTGAAGTTCTGGGGAAAACGTATGTGAATGTCCTTACATTGCATTATATGACATTCCCATATGACATTACATTACAGGACATTCACATACGTTTTCCCCAGAACTTCAAGGCGTCACCCACCGACCCTTGCAGACCTCAGTCTGGTTCTAAAGACGGCTATCACCGTCTATCACCCTGACAGGGATCATTCCCCATCCTATAGCACATGAGTCATCACACATGGCACTTTTTCATAAACCATTATGACTCATGCATGACACAGCATTCATGGCATTTTTACATACACCAATATGCTACACACTCAGGGCCCACAATAGTACCAGGAGCCCTGTCACTTAGTACACACAAGACCACCTGGCCCTTGAGCCGTCCTCGGTCCTGGACACTGGCTGGCATGCACACATCAGGTGCACTAGCATGGAGCTGGCAGGCTCCCATCACTTCCAGCACGTCTTCACATGGCAGTGGTCTGGACTTCTCTGATTCCCATCGTCCTCTCCTCACTCAGACACCTGGCAGGTTCTTATCCAGGCTGCCTCTCACAGCTGCAACCCAGTGAGTCAATCAGCACATCTCTCACACACAGACCTGAGATGTGATTAACCCCCTGTGCACCATTCAGGTTTAGCCCAGCAAAGCACTCATACACAGGTTCAGACACTGCCGCTCATTAGGCTCATGAATCTCGCAGCTCTTCAGCACTCACACTCAGCTGTTCACTCAGCGCATGAAAACCCTTCAGCATTTAACCCCCTGTACATCGGGCAGGTTTCACACAGCACACACAATCAGGAAAACCGGCCCATGTGAACAGAGACCTGCATTGATAACCGGTGTGATGCACCCGGCCAGGGGCCACATCACCACAATATATATATACACACATATATATATATACACCCATACCCGTATACACATATATATATATATATATATATATACACATATACACCTATACATAAACGCACACACATATACCCAAATACATGCACTCTTATATCCGTGTACTCCCGTACACACCTGAATACCCATATGGACGCGCGTCACCCACACCCGTACCCACTACTTATACATACCATACCAAAACATTCCCCACAAATACTCCAATAATAACATTCGCTAACAGATTCACACTTTAGCAATTCGCCCCAATATCAGAAACTCAAAGAAGGATGCTGCGCAGACCACACACTAGCTCTACACATTGAATCACCCCTGCATGCGCGGTTTAGTAACAACTCCTACCCAACTGAATGGATTCCAGATTCCTAGGGAAGAAAATGACACCCCCATCAACATGTATGAGGGTAGAAAACGTGACAGTGGGGGGTCCGTAAAACGCGCCCAATTTCGAAGCCGTAAGTCGTGGCCAAAAGCAGCCTGGTAATAACACTGTAACAATACTTCCGATAAATAAATAGCAAGACATGTCATTCACACCGAACCTGCTACCTCCCCTGCCATGCCTTTATTGTCAACAAACTGCTAATGAATATTTAACGCCGAGCTGGACAAACCTGGGGTTGCCGGCATGCAATGGAGCGACCAGTAGCGTCCAATATTAAGGAATCCTAGAACAAACTGGATAAAACCCCACTATGTATACCGTGTAGAGCAGATCTTACCCTAAGTTCCGCAGTAACAGATCACTGGCAATATCCGGAGTGTGGCACCCTCCAGATAAAGAACAGGTAATCAAGCAGCTTCCCTTTCAGCATCATTAAATAGATCCAGAATGCCATAAGCTACACAGTATCAGGAAAAAACTGCCATGACCACAGATGGGTTCCAGCACCTTCAGAGAGAAACCGGTCAATAAACACTTTCCAGTTTAGCAGTAGTACACAATTCCCGGAATTCTGAAATGAAAAAACACAAATCAGGTACCGCATTACTGATAACCCAAGCATGACAGCCCCTAAACGTAATGTCAAAGGTCATCATATTACATCTACAATCTTGTCAGATCCTTGACCCAGAGCGACAAACTAGGTGTTATCCTGCAGACCTCACACCTGACGTATCGGGATACAGCTGAGGTGCTCCAGAAACCAATACCAATGACTAGAATTAGACCGAGGTGTATATGCCACGCCAGAATGAAATAGACCAGCATTTTATGAGTGCAAAATCACCTCTAGAACCTAAAGAGCACTCAGAAACAAAGTGAAGTGTGCTTTTTTGCTCACTCTTTTTTTTTTTTTTTTTAAATAATTCATTTTACCAGTCCCAAAAGAACAAATACGGACACTTAACCAAGCAAAGCTCATTCAGCAATGTACCATACCTTGTTTTCATGTGAAAAACAACTTTCGACCTGGCCGCATTGGCTGTGCACCTTTTTTTTTTTTCATTTATTTATGTAATTAATTATTTATATAACTTTTATGGTATGTCCTATGAACAATATCCCGTAGGATGGGTTTAAAGGTTTCCAAGTACATCTTGGTGTATAACAACCGCTTATGCAGTGAAGCGCAAGACGCCCCCATGCAGGCTGGTGATGACTAATGGGAAAATTCTACGCATTAATCAACCGGCGTGCAGGGCATCTACCGCGAGGTAGTTTAAATGGGCAAGAGAAACAGGGAAATCACCTGCGGAATTTTATTTAATTTATCTATATATATATTTATTTAATTTATTTATTTATTTTTGATTGAAAAACAAACCACAAAAACCATTATCGGAGATTATCTTCTGAACCCGACAAATTGGTTTGGCTTCGGGAAGAATTGCACCCGGCACAACATGACCCAAAATTCCTATGGGAAGTGCAGGCATGTGATTGTCTCTAAGAAACATCAGGAATCGTGATAACGTGTCAATCGCCCGATGGATGAAGCAGGAGGAGGGCAGTACAGGCGCGTTGGAGGGTCAAAAGGAGACCGGATTGGTCACCAGTGGCTGGGCAGCCTCAAATATAATGAATTGCGTGGCCTGAGGTGAAAAGAACTACAGATCGCCTCACCGGGATGCTGCTAAAAATGACTGGACCGGGTGGGTTAAGGGGTGCGAATAGCCTGCATATCCCATAGTAAAATGGAAACCGCAATAAGAGGGGAGGGCTGTCCTAAATATAACTATTTAATTATGCATCTAACATATATATACCTATCTGTAGTCACACACATCTACGCATACATATATATACATACACACACATATATATACATATATATATATATATACATATACACATACACATACATACACACAAATACATGCCTATACACACACCCATACATATACATACATATATATAAGCATACATATGCGTACACATACATCCATACCCTATCTATGTGCGTGTTGTAGGAATTTGGGAGGGGGGGGGGGTTGTTACAAATTTGAAATTCATCTTAAGTTTCTTATATCTGCATGTCACCATTCATAACCATTCCTCTATTTGTTCTCCATTAAACTCCATCGTGCATCTCATGCTACATCATCCAGCTCTGCCCCTACCAAACTATTACTACTTACCAACAAGACCAGGACTGGAAGCTTGATAAATCCTCCGCCAATGAGAGACGCGGGTAGAAATACGGATCAGTCCTGAGACACCACGGAAAACCCTGCAAAGGAATAAATCTTCACAGCGAAGAACAGGAAAGATGGATCCATCCATCCTCTCTGGAGCAACACCTACTGAGTTACAATGAAAGCTGAAGTCATTAATGGAAGGCTCCTCTCACTGCTGTGTAATAAAGAGTACCTTGAGGAACAGGTGCCACACCCATGCTTTTCATGGGCCAGAGATCCATCTCCTCAGAAGTTAATAGAGGGGATACACTAGCTGTACATCTGCACTAACATGTCTACCTGCTCCACAAGTCATGACTGGGGCAGGGGATACTGTATCATGGGCTGCAGGGCCAGGGAGCTTAATGCCACACTCTAGTTACAGAGGTGGCTGATTATTGAGAGGATGGGGGAAGGGGGGGGGGCAGAGGGCAACTAATTTATGTGTAAAATCACTACCTGCTTACATATGGAAGGAATTGAATGCCCCAACTGAGTTCTCACAAGCACCTGTACAGCCCTCTGCTAGATACTTTGTGTACAGTGGAGCTGCCTCCTGGAGGGGCTGGTAGTCTGTGTGAGACTCACAGTGTAAATAAGTGCTGCAGCTCCTGACCCAAAATCTCCTGTGTGCAGCCAGGTCGGGGGAGGGGTGATAAGAGCAGGCACTATGTGTAAAACATGAATACTGCAGTGAATCTAGCTGCGGTGTCCTAATCTACCTCCCTCTAATGCAGCCAGGGTGAGTGCATAACATTCCCAGCAGCATGAGGTGCACATTAGGTCACCTGCTGCCGGCCAGCTGCACCGCGCTACCCAGTCTGACGATGGGCGTGCAGTCACGCTGGGTACAAAGTGGGGGGTGGCTGACCCCACTGCAGAGCGAGCGCAGGGTCTGCGCCTGCTCTGCTCACTAAATATCCCCTGGCTCAAATGCTGCAGCAGGCGGGAAGGTTTGAACGATTCCTGTCAGCCATGCTGCCGCCTTTGTGCCTCGCCAGAGAGGACACCAAGGACGCTGAAAGCCCAGCAAACCGGCGGCCTCCTCCCTCACGATTCTCTCCCTTACCGCAGTTCCAGCGGATCCATCTGTTCCAGCAGCCATTCTGCCCTGGGTTAAGATGGGAGGAGAGACAAACTGCTCTTTGGGCAAGCAGCAGGGGAAAAGACAAGATGGCTGAAACCCAGAGCATATATAACAGGTGGGGGTGGTTAGGCAAATAAGGGGGGTGTGACAGACAAACAAATCAGCCACTGTAAGGCGAGGAGGAGGGGGAGAGAGGAATTAACCCCATGAGGGCTGGACAGTCAGGTGGCAGTGGGTAATCCACAGTGCCACACAGATGCCATGTGTTTCTAATTCTGCAGTTATAAATGTAAGATTTACTTTATGTGACACAAATATAAGGTCTGACAACAAATGTATCAGTTTACATTCCTTGGATAGATCATCACTTCGATATGGGTTGAACCCCCACCGGTCTACTGAAATGGGGGATAAACATCAGTACTGAGCAGAAGCCACTAGGTAATGTATTGGGCTGCAGCGTTACCCCTCCATACATCACTTATACCCAGCCACTGCTTGTGCAGATTTCAGCTGCCCAGTGGGGATGCTACATATCGGACAACCTCTGATCTCATATTTATGACTTCTGTTAAGTCTCTGAAATTTTAAAGAGGATACAAAAGAGAAAAAAAAACTGCACAGCACTCACAGACAATGTGAACTGGTGCCAGCAGGGATGCTGGATCAATATACTAGAAAAAAAACCTTGCAGCACTCAGCTACTACCAATGATGTCTTTTTTCTTTTTTTCTCTTTTGTATCGTGTGGAGTGGCTGGCTCCATTACTGCAATGTGCACCCTCGTTGCAAACAGGTGATCTAGGGTCTAGATGGTGTCCGCCCACTTAGTAGTGGGGTAGGGTGGACAAGGAGGACTTGGGTGTCAGCGATAGGACTCGTCGGACCTGAAGTCACTTTGTCGCAGTCGACGAGCAAGCAGACATTGGCCAATGTGTGTACTAAGAACTTCAGATTTAAAAAAAATAATAAGAATTTTGAGTTTTTTGAAAAAAAACGTAAGTTTTTTAATTTTTTCTCATATATATATAGCTTGTCAGCATATGTACATCATTGGTAGTAGCTGAGTGCTGCAAGGTTTTTTTCTAATATATTGATCCAGCATCCCTGCTGGCACCAGTTCACATTGTCTTTGAGTGCTGTGCAGTCTTTTTTCTCTCTTTTTTTTCTCTTTTGTATTCTACCATTTATCTAGCTATATTATCTTATCTGTCTATCTATCTGATTTTCTATCTATCCTAACTTTATGGGAAAAGTGGATCTGAAAATTGCCAAAGTGACAGACCCTTTTCTGAAATGGTTAATTCCCAAAGTGAAAAAACGGATCACTTTACAAGTGCCATGTGTGAATGACAAAAATGAAAACCCATAGACTTTGCTGGAAATTCATTTGAGTGATCCGTTTTATGCAGTGTGCTGCAAAAAAAAGATCAAAAAATGGATTAAAAAATGCACAGCCTGGATGTAGCCTTCTGTTAGTAATTTTTCGGCTTCCGCTAATGTGACGACTACAAAGGGACGGATTCCTCCCCTCTGTCAACGAGCGTCAGAGCCGACATCACGCTGATTGACAGCTGGCTCCCCCAATCAGGTAGCGAGGAGCTGGCTGTCAATCAGCGTGATGTCAGCAGTCCCACACACTTCCACAGATTGGAGTGGAAAAACCACGTTGCACTGTGTTTACGCTGCCATGCTGCCCCCGGCAGGAGCAATTTGTGACTGCTCTGTGCCAGGGGTGAATAGCCAGGACTGGTGCCAGCAACAAAAAGCAGGTAGGTGGCAGCTACCCGCCTGTTGGTGCTTAGTCACATTATATATATATATACTTTTGCTATTTCAACATATCATATAAATATATATATATATAAAATATAAATATATATATATTTATTATATATATATTTAATAATAAAAAGAAAATATACCGTATATACTCGCGTATAAGCCGAGTTTTTCAGCCCAAAAATTGGGCTGAAAAGTACACCCCTCGGCTTATACGCGAGTCAGTGACGGCAGCCCTAGCAGCCCCAGTAATGCAGGGCCCCACCAGCCTGACTCCGGTCACCTGTAAAGCAAATTATACTTATCACTGTCCCGCTGTCCGCGCCCGCCGCTGCCGACATCCGCGATCCTCCATCTTCATGCGTCTTCTTCCTGTTTCCTGTGTTCGTCGCAGCCAATGACGTCATTACCGGCGCCGAACACAGGAAACAGGAAGAAGACGCATGAAGATGGAGGATCGCGGATGTCGGCAGCGGCGGGCGCGGACAGCGGGACAGTGATAAGTATAATTTGCTTTACAGGTGACCGGAGTCAGGCTGGGGGGGCCCTGCATTACTGGGGCTGTATATACTACTGGGGCTGCCTGTAAACTACCACTGGGGCTGTATATAATACTGGGGCTGCCTGTAAACTACCACTGGGGCTGTATATAATACTGGGGCTGCCTGTAAACTACCACTGGGGCTGTATATAATACTGGGGCTGCCTGTAAACTACCACTGGGGCTGTATATAATACTGGGGCTGCCTGTATACTACCACTGGGGCTGTATATACTACTGGGGCTGTATATACTACTGGGGCTGCCTGTATACTACCACTGGGGCTGTATATACTACTGGGGCTGCCTGTATACTACCACTGGGGCTGTATATAATACTGGGGCTGCCTGTATACTACCACTGGGGCTGCCTGTATATTACCACTGGGGCTGTATATAATACTGGGGCTGCCTGTATACTACCACTGGGGCTGTATATACTACTGGGGATGCCTGTATACTACCACTGGGGCTGTATATAATACTGGGGCTGCCTGTATACTACCACTGGGGCTGTATATACTACTGGGGCTGCCTGTATACTACCACTGGGGCTGTATATACTACTGGGGCTGTATGTACTACCACTGGGGCTGTATATACTACTAGGGCTGTATATACTACTGGGGCTGCGTGTATACTACCACTGGGGCTGTATATACCACTGGGGCTGCTGCTGTATACTACCACTGGGGCTGCTGTATATACCTCTGGGGCTGCTGTATACCACACTGCTGGGGGCTGTATACCTGTGCTGGGGTCCACCCTCGGCTTATACACGAGTCAATAGATTTTCCCAGGTTTTGGGGGCAAAAGTAGGGGGGTCGGCTTATACACGAGTATATACAGTATATATATATATATATATATATATATAAAAAATATAAATATGTATATTTATATGATATGTTGAAGTATAGCAAAAGTATTTTAACATTTCTGTTTTCAGTAAACTTGTCCCTAAGCACAGTTCACTGTAAATAAACAAGCCTAGCGTTGCTTACCCTCCCGGGTCCAGTGCTGAGCGTCTATTGTTAGCAGAGTTAACATCACATTAACAGTACAGGAACCAATTCTGAGCTCAGCGTCTCGTGCCGCGTATGTCAGCAGAGCCACTGAGTACAGTGATTGGATGCAGCTTTACAGACAAACTAGTGAGATTGAGACAGCACAAAATGCATCACGGTCACTGGGAAAAGTAAGTAAAGCTGTTTATATTTTTTACACTTAACTGTGCCGAACTGTATCACAGTCAAAATTTTTAAGGTGGGATGGTTTACCCCAGTATAGTAGAATAGTGCGCTGGAGTATGATGCGCCAAATTCATTGAGACAAGAAAGTCCCAAAGGAAATCTGCCACTAGGTTTTGCTACTTCATCTTAGATTAACATAATGTAGGAAAAGAGACCCCAATTCCAGCAATGTTATCACTTTGATCAGAGTTCTTTGATGTAGCATGTAGCAGAGCTCAGTTATCTAACCCCACAGCTTTCTGTGCATATTGTCTATTGACAATAAGTTGCTTATCAGAAGAGGGGTGAGGTTGAACCAGGTCTCACTTGCACTGCAGTCCTGGCAGTGATTATCTTCATTGTATGGAAACGACACACAACCTTATAAGTGACACATGCAGTAAGGGTGCCTTCACATTTGCATATGGGAAGGCAGCGTATTGCTGCGTTCCCAAACGCAGTCAAACGCATGCGCACTGCGTTCCTATGTTTAACATAGGAACGCATAGTGCCTGCGTTTGGGTGCGGATGCGGACGATATCTGCTCCTTCCGGTGTCCAGCATCCGCACCCGGGACGCAGCATGTTGGGTTTTTTTGTGCGTTTGGGGACCTTGGAAAATCAGCAAGCGTCCCCAAGCGCACAAAAAAAGCATTGCCTTCAATGGGTCCGCAGTGTCCTCTGCATGACACCGCAGGAGAACGCTGCGGACCCATTGAAAAATCTCCCGGTGGCCGCCGGTGATGTCACAGGAGCTCACCGACGGCCACCGGGAGATCAACTGGAGCCTCTGCTGTCCTCCTCCTCCCCGCCGCCTGTAATGTGCTAGCGATGTCGGCGGGGAGAACAGCTGATCTGACAGCTGTT